>PVLA01002080.1:0-239808 GCA_004027455.1 Hydrochoerus hydrochaeris
GGGAGGGAAAAGGAGGGGTGGGGAGGGGAGGCTGTGAGTTTGAGGCCAGCCTGGGCTGCAAAATGAATTCAACAAACAGCCTGACTACATAGCAAGACCCTGTTTCTTTTTTTCTTTTTTCTCTTTTTTTGCACCGGGGATTGAACTCATGACGTAGCGCTTGCCAGGCAGGCGCTTATGCTGCTGAGTTAAATTCCGGGTCTAGAGACCCTGTTTCAAAAAGACAAAAAAAAAAAGCCTGAAGTGGTGCTGGGGTCAGGCAAGATGAATCCATCAGGACATACGGATGACTCGAAATTCCATAAACGCCTCCTGAGAGGAAGAATAAATTCTGCATCCACCCAGTGTAGACACTTACAATATTTGCTTGTCTGGTGGATAAAACCAAAAGTTATGCTAATATCACAAAAGCAGATCTGGCCCTGTCAGTGAAATCTGTTTAGAAAGGGAGATTGCCAAGAGCCCGTGAACCCAGCCCTTGGCCTGCATGTCATGCTGTGCCGATCTATCCGGGAGGCTCTCTAGGCCCACACCCCCCTGGGGAGAAGCTCTGGGGCTGGGGAAACACAGCCCCCCCCCCGTTCTCCTTCCAGGAGATGGACGCGCGATGCCAGCTGACCATCGAATTTCCCTGGGCTCAACAGAGCTCTACAGATTTCATCAAGAAAGCTGAGGTGCAAATTGGCAAGGGGGGAGACAGTGCAAAAAACATGGTTTTGGGTTTTTTTTTACGCTATTTAATGTACCACATGGGGAAATTCAAACTTTGCCAAGCTCAGGAGAAATACAAGATACCATTTACAAGCCTTATTTAAGTTAAAGGAAATGTTATTATAGTGCATTAACCTCTCTTTTTAAATTAACTAATTTATTAATGGCTATGTGAGAACTGGGGCTCAAACCCAGGAACCTGGCCATGCTGGGCACCTCCAGCCTGGTCCTTAGGGTGAAATTATACAAAGACCACCGGAAGCTGCCGTGGCCCAGAGATGTGGGGTGCGCGTGAGCTGGAGCCCATTCCAGAAAAAACAGTCAGCATGGATAGCAGTGATGTTTACTAGAAAACCAGCCCCCTCCCAGCAGACTCAGCTACATTGTGCGCAATGATAAACCAGCTACACGATGCATCTGGATGCGGCAGGGCAGGGCCTGGCCCCCGCACCCTTGCCTGCCAAAGCATTTTCCCAGCCGCCGGTCCGCCCGCCTTTGGACTGGTTCCTTACCAAAACAAATAGGCCTCACAAATAATCTTTGATAGTGTACGCTCATAAAGGCAAACAATGGTGTGCTTTTCAGATGGCACCAGCGCTGGGAATTGCCACACACAAAAGCAAAGCAGTGTGGTCACACTGGCTGGGCCAACTCCCGGGATTCAGCGACTTCTAGCATCTCAGGCTCTCTCAGCGAGTGACTCGGTTTCCCCGCCTTGGGCAGCGTGGGGTTCTTCTCCTAAGATGTCACAGCGCGTCTGTGTGTTGTCTGCTTGGGATGAGATGAGAGAGAGAAAAACAAATGACAGCTATAGGCACACCCTTGCCTTGAGGGCCCTGCTGGGGCCTTCCCAGCACCTTGGGAAGGTGCCCCTTTGGGTCAGCTGGTCTGGGCCCATTTCCTGGTGGGGACGGCAGATCACACAAACCTCTGCTTTAGGGAAGGAGGTCCAGATGTAGCACAGTCTTGCACGGGAGATGAGAGGTGGAAAGTGACCGGTGGTTGGGGACAGGCCGGGCAAACCTGGCCACGGGAATCATCTCCTCCTCGCATCTGCTCAGGAAGGACGTCAGCAAGGCAGACTAAACACAGTCCCTGCTCAGGATTGTGTGTGTGGCCTGTGGGAACCAGGTCCTTCCTCTCTGCAGGGGGACACGGAGGCAGGCCAGACACCCAGCCCAGCCACTCTTGAGGAGAAGCAGAACAGTCCTCGACTGTCACCAAGGCTTGTGGGGGCTGGGGCACCCTAAAGGAATCTGTGTAGGACCCCAGGACAAGGGACCCCCACCCCAGGACTGCCCTGTTCCCCTGAGCTGTCCTTTAGTGGCCAAGCACCCCCATATAAGTGAGGTGCTCCTGCCCCATGCCTGACCCAGAGTGTCCATGAGTGTCAGATACCAGAGCGGGTGCTGGGGAAGGGCAGACCGGATCCTGCCAGTCATTCTAGCATCCCTCTTCATCTTGGGCCAACTTACTTTTGTGAACCTCAGTTTCCCTCCCTGTGACTCCCAGGGCCTGGCTTTGATGATATCCAGATGTCCCGGCAGGGCATCGCAGAGGTGGGCAGGGTTTGAAGCCCACTTCCCAGCCTCCTTTGCCAAAATTCTGTGAGGACCAACGAGGAGGCTCCTCCTCTTCCCAGGGCCCTGAGCTTCCCAAGCCTGCGAGGTCCAGATTGGAGCCTCTGAGAGCTGCGGGGGGAGGGGTCTCCCAGGCAGGGCACACTGCGGAGGCGGGAGCAAAGGTCTCTCCCTTATTTGTTTTCTTACACCTTCTCCACTCCTTCACTGGCGGGAGCAGCTCTGGAATCCAGTGTGAGTGTGAAATGAACGGGTCAACATATTCTCCGCTACAACAGCGTCCAGCTTGCTGTCCATAAACTTACTTCCTGCATCCTGTCACAGAGATGCCCGCACTGGGCAATCCTCCGCTAGCCGGTTGCTAGAATAATGCCAAGCACGCAGCCCCCACGCCAGCATTTGTGGAGTGCGTAGATTAGTGACTGTATCCTTGGTCTGAAATGCACTCGTTCTTGAATTTTAGCATGTAAAATGGAGACAGCACCATTAACGGTTTCTACTAATCTCAGCTCCTCTGAGCGGCACACATAAATGTGCCTTGTAAAGGCTGAGATCAAGGGAGGCACAGCAATGTAAGGCAGTGGGTACCACGCACTCTGGCCAAGGTCTCCTCTTCTCGGGGTACTGTCTGGGCACAGCACATGGTCAGGGCCTCAGGAGGCTTGAACGGGGTGGTTATTCACAGCAGCACATGGAACGACCGCATGCACGATCCCACAGTCTTCTTCACTGTGATCATCAGAGTCTGTGCCCAGCACACAGATTTGCCTTTCAGGAATATTCATGGTTTGCCTGAAAACAAAGAAAAACAAAAGCGCCCCCCCCCCGATCTGGTGGGTGGAAAGATGCTGACTCCAGCGGGGCTCCTGTGGTTGTGCACTCCAGCAAAAGGGGGGGCTTTGGGAAAAGTCAGTTCCCAGGGGCTGAGGGTGCAGCTCAGGGGTACCCCGTGCACTTAACGAAGTTCCAGACCCTGAACTCAATCCTCGGCACTGCAAAATAATGTCAGATCTCTGCAGCCTTATTTTGTAGCGTGGTTCCAGACAACTACTGGTGCAAAAGGAAAACGCTAGGCCAGGACAGCTGTGTGCCACTGTGGAGCGAGCGCCCGCTCGCTTCCCATACATTTATGCCGATGCGCTGGCTCCGTGGAAGTTTGTTTATGGGCGACAGTCTTTTCTTATAGCTGTCCTTCCAAACTAAACAGCCCTAAGCCGGGCGCACACCTCCCTCGCCAGGCCCGAGTCTGCTGAATGTAAACAGCAGCGCCGCTCTCCACGGGTGACACCTCCATGGGAGGACGTGGTGTGTTCGGGCACCACCACTCCGGGGCGCGCAAAGGCAAGTGGGGGTGTGGGAGCGCGACAGCGCACCAGCCTCTGCCCTCACAGCGCTCCCCAGCCTGGTTCTTTGGAGGCTCAGCTCAGCTTTTGGTAATTAGGACTAAGGACTGGTTAAAGCACAGAAGTACATTTTCCTGGAAACCAGCAGTCTTCATTTGCAACTTTTATTGGCAGACCTGGCTGCCAGCGAATGCATTCTTTGGCATCTCCGCTAACGCAGTTCCCTGGATGAAGGGCCTTGCCTTTTCTGTAACTTGTATGGATTCAAAGAGGCCGCCTGGAAGGAATGTGTAGCCGGTGGCTGAATCCCAGTCCCAAGTCACCTCCGGCCCCAGGGACAAGAACTTTCCGGGCCGGTGCCTGGGAGTCCGTGCGCTCCCCGCTGGGACCCCGGGGTGGTGAGAGCGTGGAAAAGGCCAGGCCCTGGGGACTCCTCCAGCCGGCTCGGCCTTCCCAGGACCCCCGGCCCCGGGCTCGGAGGCCTGGCCCAGTCGGCCCTGGAGCCCGAGGCCGAGGCGAAGGGGGTCGCGGGGCGGGCGGCAGGGGGCGCTCGCAGTTCGCGCAGCGCCCGTCTGTCCCCGGGCCCCCAGGCTCCAGGTGGCGCGGGAGTCGCGGCGGCCGGCAGCGAGCGCCAGCCCAGGACCCGCATGGCCTGGGGCTTCCACCCCTTCCCTTCTTCTCTGCGGAAAGGGGCGGAAAGGAGGCAAAGGTCGGAAAGGGCGCGGGTGCCGCCTCCGCCGCAGACCAAGCGCCCTCGCGGCCACCAGGGGAGACGCCGGCGTCGTCCTGGCGACAGTGCGCGCCCGGGCCGGGCCCTGCAGGCGCGGGGTGCGAGGCCGACCCGGGAGGCCGGTGCGGGGGACGGGGCACTGGGAGCAGCGGCCAAGCCGCGCCGCCGGGCAGGCAGGACCGCGGCGCGGAGGCCGGGCAGGAAGAGGCTCTCGGCCGCCTGGGTGCCTGGTGCGGGCTGGTGTCCGGGAACAGCCCTTCCCTGCAAGGTGCGGCAGAGCTCAGGGACCATCCGTGGCTCCGTCCCGCGACCGACCAGGGCCCACAACCCAGTCGCAGGGCGCAGAGCGCGCTCCCCGCAGCGCCGGGTCCTCTGTCCGCGCGGCCGGGGCCTGGCACCCGCTACCCACGGCACGCGCCCCGCACTAGCGATCCGCTACCCACGAACCTGCGTGGGGAGAAGCCCGGGCGCACCCACTACTCGGTTTTCCGATCATCCACGCCCTGGCGAACTTGCTTCTGACTCCAGGTTTTTAGGAAAGGTGACGGCTGGGTCCTGCGCAGTGGAGGCCGGCAGAGTCTGGTTCGTGCGCACAGGCAGCGTCGCGTCTTCCTCTGGCCAGCGCGGCCCTAAGCCCCAGGGGCTGCACGCGTTGGGTGACGAGAAGGCCACCGATGGGGCCATTCTGTCTCCTGCGTTCAGGATTAGGGAACCTGGGAACTTGGAGGATGGGCAGCAAATTATCCCATCGTCCGAGCTCGGCATAGACGGTCGCCTCTGTGAGGACAACTACTCAATCAGTTCGACCGCTTAGACCGGGCCAAATGGCCCAAGTCTACACAACAGTCTGAAACGAATGCTCTTTTCATTTCTGTTGCAGCAACACTTTTCCCACGAAGGAGGCCGAGTTGGGGGCTGTGAACCCCAGCGAAGGGGACGTTGATCCCCGAGCTGTGGCCCAGACGCTGGATCCCCGCAGACCCCCACCATTGAAAGTCACACTGCGACAAATGCTACCTGTGGCCTGAGGCTGGATAATGAATGATGGGCAGGGACACCGGGGTGTCCTCCCCTACTGGGGCTATGCCGGCCCGGCCAAATGGAGAAAGAAGGCGATTATCTCCACAGTTCAAAGACACCCCAGGGGGCTTGCTGCAGGTGTCGCCCACACAGCTGGTGGGAAGTGTCCCCATCACACTTTGACAAAGCTGCAAGCTGCCCAGTTGGCTGTGCAGACCCAGAAGCCCTGGCCCTGAGCCTCGCACTGGTCACCAGTGCCCACAGATTGGCTTCCAGGGCTGAAGCCACCGGTGTTGCCTGGGTCTGGGGGGCGGGCATGGAAGCTCCTGGGGGTCCCTGGGAAGACAAGCTATACCTTGGGAGTGCTGTCCCGAGCTCTGAGGTCCCCCGCCCAGCTCCTGTGCCTCTACATGGACAAGCTAGTGGGGTGTGGTGGCCCACGCCTGTAATTCTGGCATGCAGGAGGCTGAAGCAGGAAGATTGCAAGTTTGAGGCCAGTGAGGGTTACTAGTGAGTTAAAGCCTGGACTATATGTGAAGGCCTTGGCTCAAAAAAAGAAAAGAAAAAAGAAAAAAGAAAAAAGATGAAAGAGACAGAGAGAGGAGAGTATCTTCCTTTGGTTCCTGGTCAGAACAGGTCCCTGGCCCTCCTAGTTCCTGTGGTGACCCCAGTCCTCAATCTCCACATTTCCTGCCAGGCTGCCCGGCTCCCTTCCGGGTGCTCTGGAGCCGGAGGGGCCTGGAGAGGCTTCATTTTAACCCACCCTGTGGTTAGGCCCCCTCCTGAGAGAGGAGCCTTTGGTGGCCCTGGAATAGGACTCCTGCGGCCATCAGGTGGGAGAGGAGGGGGCCGGTGGGCCAGCGACAGCTCCACCCAACGCCCCTCCCGAGGTGGCCGGAGGGCCTTGGGCTGCGGCTGGGTGCATCAGGCTGGGGTCCCCGGCGTCCCTGCCCCCGGGGAGTCAAGGGTTGCAGAGGACACAGATGCCTGCACTATGTGCTCGGCCACAGAAAGGAGGAGTAAAAAACTTCACCCTGAAAATAAAAACTGTAACCTTTCTGTTCCCCAAATGACTTCACGTTTTGCATGAGTTTTCTAATAGCAATAATAAAATATCCAAATGCTCACGATACAACCAAACCGTTTACTGGAGGTTTGCTTCAGAATAAACTTATAAAACACAAATGCAAATATCTTTTCCTGGCGAATATCCAGCGCTAAACCAGTGGAAAGCTGATCTGTAGAAAACTGCACCCCTCCATTTTCCCCCCGCGGGCCAGATAATAATTTCACAACGGCGATTTTTATAACCTAAACCTGGAGTTGAGGCGCGTGGACATTCGAAGCCCGGCTTACCCCGGGCTGGCTGGGCAGCTGGAGAGGCCAGGAGGCCGGGGACACGGGACGGGGAGGTGGCAGCCAGCACACCGCCCGGGGCAGGACTCCTGCGCCCGCGTTTCCGCACGCACGGAAAACAAGCGCGTTGTCAAAGCTGCGTTCGTCTCAGCACGCTGTTAGCAGCCTGGCGCCGTTTAGAATGGGAACTCACCAAATGCCAGGCTTGGAGAAATCACTGTCTCCCCGTCCTCCAGGCCAAAGCCAAAGCTCCTCAGAGCCTGGCCAAGAGAACCCAGGGGAGGACCGGGGTGCAGCGCCAGGGCTTGCATGGGAGATCAGTTTCCTAGTCCAGGGGCTTCGATCGCACTCTGCCTCCACACTTAGCACGAAGCGCTGACACTGCCCTGGTGTTTCTCCCAGCGGGGACTTACTTGGCCGCAGGAGCGACCTGGGAAAGGGGTCTGGAAGGACCCAAGAGCACAGCAGGCCCGAGGCAAGGGCCTAGGGACCTGGAACTTCCGGGCAGCCCTTCCCCCAAAGAGGACTGCAGGGACCGCCCGACTTCCTTCTCCCTGGACGTCAGCTGCTTTTTGGACGCAATGCGCTCTTTCTGAGTTCCCGGACCCCGAGTTGGCGGGCGGAAGCTAGATCCTGACGTCCAACAGCCAAGCTGTCTCTCGCATTTTTGTGCAAAAAGAAAGGGGAGAGCCGGGACCCAAGCGGGCCAGCCCGTTACTGATTGTCAGACATCGGGGGAGGGGGCGGAAGGCAAGGACCCCCAAACTCTCATCTTGCCCGATTTCTAGAAAAGGATCGGGTGCAGCTCCGGGAGGGTCTTTTCCAGAACAGTCGCCAAGGAGCTGGAGGAACCTTAGGCGCCGGAGGCCTCCTCAACGACTCTGCACCCTCTCTTCCCTTCCCACCCGTCCTGTTCCTCGTAGGCCGCAGATCCAGGCTGGGGCTGGCAGTGGGGGTCATTCGTGCCTGTCCCCGCCCCAGTCCCCGAGCGCCCGCAGGTGCGATCCTGGGCACCCCGCCCCCACGCCCGTTATCTCCGGGCGGTGGAGATTGACTGCGGCTGCCCTGAGCTCTCGGGACGTGTTTATTTGTTTGTCCTCGCACCTGCTAATGTCGCGGAGCAAAAGCCTGGCAGAGGTGCAGAGCCCGCAGGCCTCCGAGGCCCTGCAGTGCGAATAACGCGGGGCCCCCGGGCGAGGCGGCGCCGGCTGACGGGTGTGGGGCGCGTTCGCCCCCTGCCTCGGCGGGGAAGGAAGCGTCCCGAAGGGCAAGGGGCGACCGCGGCTCCTTCCCCCGCCGGCAAGGCCACCGCGCCTGTGCCCGCGCCCTTTATCACCGAGTTCGGGGCGCGGAGCACCTCCGGGAGGGACCGGAGGCTGCCGTGTCGGCGGAGGGGCCATGTGAGCGGCTGCGGGACTGGGACGCGGGGTCGGCGGAGCGGAGGCCCGGGGAGCTGCCAGGGCGCGAAGGCTGGGGCGCCCGGCAGCGCGGGGCGGGCCGGAGGGAGACGTCCCCGGCGGACGGCGGGGCGCGGGTGACGCGAGGTCCGCGCGGGGCTCCGGGTGCGGGGAAGCTGCGGGGACCGGGGCGTCGGGGCGGGCGGGCGGAGCGGGGACCCGGGGACCCGGGCGGCGCGCGTGTGGCCGGCGCGGGGCTCGGGCGCTGGGCGCTGGCCGGCGCGGCCTCCGGCTCATTCAGAGGCGGCTCTCGCCTCCCATTGGCTGCGGCCGCCGGGGCAGGGCGGGGCTCAGCGGCCCGGAAAAAAAATGTAACTGCGTAAAAAAGTGCTCGCCGGGGTGACGGATGCTCAAAAGTTCAGGAGTTTTCCCAACGCTGCCTTCGGCGGCCGGGGCGCGCGCGGCTGCAGGACGGTGCGCGGGGCCCGGGAAGGCGGCGGCGCGGCCCCAGCCCGGCTCGGCCCTCCGCCGGCGGGAGGCGCGGCCCGGCGGCCAGGGCGCCTCGGCTCGGCCGGCTCCGCTCCGCCGGCGCCCGGCGCTGCTCCGTGAGCTCCGGGTGCGGCCGCGTCCCCGCCCGGCCTCTCCCCACCAGCGCCCCCGGCTCGAGGCCGGCGGGGGCCCGAGGCGGCCGGCGACGCGCGGGAGCCCGAGTGAGCGCAGAGAGGCCGCGCGGCCCGAGGCGCAGGGAGGCGGCGGCAGCAGCGGCGGCGAGGCCCGAACTCCGCCCGGACTCTTCGGGCTCCGCGGGCGCAGGCTCGGCCCGGCCGGGCAGGGCGCGGAGCGCGCGGCGGCAGCCGGGGCCATGCAGGCGCGCTACTCCGTGTCCAGCCCCAACTCCCTGGGAGTGGTGCCCTACCTCGGCGGCGAGCAGAGCTACTACCGCGCGGCGGCGGCGGCGGCCGGGGGCGGCTACCCGGCCATGCCCGCGCCCATGAGCGTGTACTCGCACCCGGCGCACGCCGAGCAGTACCCGGGCGGCATGGCGCGCGCCTACGGGCCCTACGCGCCGCAGCCGCAGCCCAAGGACATGGTGAAGCCGCCTTACAGCTACATCGCGCTCATCACCATGGCCATCCAGAATGCGCCGGACAAGAAGATCACGCTGAACGGCATCTACCAGTTCATCATGGACCGCTTCCCCTTCTACCGGGACAACAAGCAGGGCTGGCAGAACTCCATCCGCCACAACCTCTCGCTCAACGAGTGCTTCGTCAAGGTGCCGCGCGACGACAAGAAGCCGGGCAAGGGCAGCTACTGGACGCTGGACCCGGACTCCTACAACATGTTTGAGAACGGCAGCTTCCTGAGGCGGCGGCGGCGCTTCAAGAAGAAGGACGCGGTGAAGGACAAGGAGGAGAAGGACCGGCTGCACCTCAAGGAGCCGCCGCAGCCGGGCCGCCCGCCCGCGCCCGCGCCCCCCGAGCCGGCGGACGGCGCCGCGCCGGGCCCGCAGCCGCCACCCGTGCGCATCCAGGACATCAAGACGGAGAACGGTACGTGCCCCTCGCCGCCCCAGCCCCTGTCCCCCGCCGCCGCCGCCGCCGCCGCCGCCGCGGCCGTGCCCAAGATCGAGAGCCCCGACAGCAGCAGCAGCAGCCTGTCGAGTGGGGCCAGCCCCCCGGGCAGCCTGCCGGCCGCGCGCCCGCTCAGCCTGGACGGCGCAGACCCCGCGGCCCCCGCGCCCCCCGCGCCGCACCCCGGGCCGGGCTTCAGCGTGGACAACATCATGACGTCGCTGCGGGGGTCGCCGCAGGGCGCGGCCGCCGAGCTGGGCGCGGGCCTCCTGGCGTCGGCGGCGGCCACGGCGGCGGCGTCGTCGCGCGCGGGCCTCGCGCCCCCGCTGGCGCTGGGCGCCTACTCGCCGGGTCAGAGCGCGCTCTACAGCTCCCCCTGCAGCCAGAGTCCGGGCGCGGGCGGCGCCGGCGGGGCGGCGAGCGGCGCGGGGGGCGCGGGGACCTACCACTGCAACCTGCAGGCCATGAGCCTCTACGCGGCCGGCGAGCGCGGCGCCCACCTCCAGGGCGCGCCGGGGGCGGCGGGCGCCTCAGCCGTGGACGACTCGCTGCCCGACTACGCGCTGCCCCCGGCCACCAGCAGCAGCGGCAGCTCCTCGTCTCTGAGCCACGGCGCGGGCGGCCAGGACGCCGGCCACCACGCCGCGGCCCACCAGGGCCGGCTGGCCTCGTGGTACCTGAACCAGGCAGGCGGAGACCTGGGCCACCTGGCCAGCGCGGCGGCAGCGGCGGCGGCCGCGGGCTACCCGGCCCAGCAGCAGAACTTCCACTCGGTGCGCGAGATGTTCGAGTCTCCGCGCATCGGCCTGAACAACTCGCCGGTGAACGGGAACAGCAGCTGTCAGATGGCCTTCCCGGCCGGCCAGTCTCTGTACCGCCCGTCCGGGGCCTTCGTCTACGACTGCAGCAAGTTCTGACCCCCCGCTTGGTCCCGGCGCCCTGCGAGCCGACCAGAACTGAACGGAACCCCAGGGCAGGAGCAGCCCGAGAGAACCAACCCATCGTGCAAAAACGAAACTAAAAACATCCTATGTTAAAACCTCGAGAAACGCTTACCGCGCCAGCCAGCAAAAATCCTTCCCAGATTCAACGCACCAGCGCCAGCTCCGAGAGAAAACTGTATTTTCTTAAAAGATTGATTCAGAGCCGCCTCCACTGTGCCTTCCTAAATAAACAAAACCGTGAACTGTGCTGTCCGAGGGCGCGCAGGCACGGTGTGTTAAAGGACAGTGTTACTCCAGCTAGCACGTAAGTTTCCTTGCTTTTCAGAGACCGCTTTCCGGCCCCGTCTCTGCTCCCCACCCTTTCTTCGCCCTGGCCTGTAAGATATGTTTTCTCCTATGTCGAAGGGAGGGGGAGTCCCTGTCTAGGGAAATCGCTTTCTTTTTATTTCTATGGACTTGTTTTAAAATGTAAATTGCAACATAGTAATTTATTTTTAATTTGTAGTTGGATGTCGTGGACCAAACGCCAGAAAGTGTTTCCAAAACCTGACGTTAAATTGCCTGAAACTTTAAGTTGTGCTTTTCCTCATTATAAAAAAGGGAAACTGTATTAATCTCATTCTATCACTTTTTCTTTGTGTTGAACGTATTCATTGTTTGTTCATGAATAAATTGCCATTCAAGTTGAATGAGACCTATATGTCTGGGTACTTCCATGCAGCCTGAGTAGAAGGGAAAGATTTCAGAGATGAAACTCTAAGAGCGACCAGCGCTCCACCCAGATCTCTGGAAACTGGAGAAACCCTCTGACCACCAATCCATGTCAAATCGCGCTAAAAGCCTTTTTGTTTAGGTATTTTTTTCCTTCTGCATTTTCTGCAAAATGTATTCTCTAGTTAATTTGCTTTGTGGCTAGTAAAAAGATTTCCTAAAGAGATCCGAGTGGGTGTCTACTGTACTTTTTCCTAGTAACCATAGAACAGGGCTTGAAAATGTCCAGCCGGCCAATTGGCCGCGGTCTTCCCACAGCGAAACTTGTGTGCGGAGCCGCGAATTTGTCCCATAAAAAGTAAGCAAGCAGTCGGCTTGGCTTGTGTGTCCCACGGAAAGCTTCAGTGCTACACCACGCGAGCAAGATGCTGAAGACATTTTAACCTGTTAATTCCAGTCCTTGTTAGGAGGAGAAATGAACCGGTTTTTAAACGTGTATATATAACTCATCCACACTTACAATCCTTCATGTATTACACAGAAGGATTTTTTTTATTAAAAAGATATAAATATACCATGGGTTAGAAAGGGATATTTAATCTTTGGGAAACTATTTTAGAAGCTATGTTTGTAGAATAATTATTTTTGAAAAAAGATTTAAAGCAATAACGAGGAAGAAGAGAAGGGCAGAATATTTTAGTCTGGGGTGGTTTCTTTACGACCCAATTTTTCTCGTTAATTTACAGTTAAACCTAGGGGGCGATCTGGTTGGCCCTCCCCCGTTTTGTAATAACCCAGGAAATGTAATAAATTCATTATCTGAGGGCGATCTGCCCTGTCAATCAGACTTTGGGGAGATGGCGATTTGATTACAGACATTCGGGGCCTTTCAGTTTGTTTTCAGATAATGCAGTTTCCTATCTGCACTCCTATCTGGAGGCAACACTTAAGCAGTAATTGCTGTTGCTTGTTGTCAAAATTTGATCATTGTTAAAGGATTGCTGCAAATAAATACACTCTAATTTCAGTCAAAAACAGCTTTCCGTGGCCTCTGATTGCTCGTCCCCACCCCCAGGCCGTAACCTAATAGCCGAGTAGGACCCGGCGGGCGGTGGCATCCCGGGGCCTCGGAGCTGCCCCGCCGCAGTTTTGGGGCGTCGCAGCCCCGGCCCGGCTGCCTGCACTCCCTGGTCGCCCCTCGCCACTGTGGGCGGGCGCAGGGCCGGGGCAGAGCCGCCAACGCCCTGGGGACCTGGTGCGGGACCGCTCCCCCTGGGCTTTTGGACTAAGGGCCTGGTGGCCAGAGCAGGGACTTCCAGGCCCGGCCAGGAGCAGCAGCAGGTGACAGCCGGCCTGGTCGCCCGGAGCGCGATGACCGACTCCGAGGCCTGGCAGCTGCGGACCGAGCGGTTCTCGGTGGCCTGGTGAATAGTTTTGGGTGCACCGTGCGAGCGAGCGGAGCTCCGCGGCCCAGCGCCGGCTCCCGGCCGCGCGGCCTCTCTGCGCCCCGGCCTCCCCTGCAGGACGCTTGGCGGGGACGGCGGGGCTCCCGGCTGCTGCGTCGCGCCTGGCCCTGCGCTCCCGCCGCCCTGCGCGCCCTTCCCGAGAGGCGTCGTCCGGAGAGAAAATCGCCTCCGCGACGACCTCTGGGAGTCGAGCGAGGCCGTCGCAAGCTGGGGCGCGGCGCGCGCAGTCGGGGACGCGGGCACCGGGGCGGGGGACCCCCTGCGTCCGGCCCTCGGCAGCCGCTCGGTCTTTGCGGCGCCCGCCTTTGTTTTGAAGCACACGTGGGCCGGGCCGGCGGGGCGGGGAGGCCAACGTACTTCGCCACGTACGGTGGCAGTGCGGGGACCGAGCCGCGCGCTGGCACGACCTCCGTGCAGCCAGGCAGGCCTGCCCCGGCCTGCTTCCCCGCCTCGCGGCCGTGCCGTAGGCTGAGGCTCACGGGGGCCGCAGGGCACCAGGCCTCCTTGGCGCGCGGTGGGCTGGGGTGCGGAGTCCGCACACCCGCAGCTTTGGCTTAGCGACCGGAGAGCGCCAGGCCCCCGGGAGCCGTGCGAGCGCCCTTCGCGGCAGCACTGGGCCCTCTGGTTCGGGCTGGGATCCCTCCCAGGCCCTGTAGCCTAGGAGCCCGGGTGAGTGCGGTGCGCTGGCCCCGTCAGCCTCTGCTCTCGGCCGGGGGGCGTTTTCACGCGCGCCCAGGGTCCGCTTCACAGTGCTTTACCCTCTTCCATTTCAAAGTTCGAAAAATTAGGCCTGGAAGAGGCGTGTGCCTGGGAAGGCGAGTGTGTCACAGGTCTCTGGTTACTTCTGGGCAGAGAGAAAGCTGTTTGAAGGGAAGGAGAGACTTACTATTCTGACGTTTAAAAAGCCCATATGTGTGATATTTGCTAGCAATACATTTGCTCTTGGATTCTCAAATCCAATTTAGGAAAAAGCAAGCCTTACCAACCTTAGTTAACCTGGAATTACTCTTTAGTGGCTTGCAATTTGGTGAATGCTTTTTCCTATTAGCAAGGCGGCTTCTTTTTATGTAAACTAGTCTAAGACCAACTCCTAGATCTGTTAGTTATCTGTTAGCTGCTAGGAGGGTGAGTGGAGCCGGCGGGGGGCCGGGGGGACCCACAGTGGCTGGCAGGTTGGTGAACTGGCTCCATGGAGAGCTGTGGGATAATCGGCGGGTATCCCGTGTGGAACAGTTTGTATGGGGAGCAGGCCATGCCGTGTGATGTGTGCCATGTGAAATCTTGCATTTGGCAGGTTGCAGGCATGGCGGGAATGCGTGCTGTTTTCCAGGGTTATGTCGTTAGCAGGCCTTCTTCACTGGGGTGCAGGCAAACAAGCATGCACTTTACCATTTATCACTGCACACAGCTGTTGTCACTAAGAGGAATAAGGCACGATTGTCCTGGTGGCCTATGTGAGCTCCTGACCGTTTCCTGCTGGGTCAGAAACAAGGGTCAGGGACCAAGAGCCCTCCAGGCCTCCGGCTCCCCTCAGTGAACTAGCTGGGAAAGGGCTCGGCCCTTGTTGCCTCCCTCCACACCCTCTTCACAGGCAGGCAGAGGCAGCCCTGTCTTAAGGTGAGGACATTCGTTTGGTTCTTACGGGTGGAAATCCCAAGGGGCCCTGAATGCTGCTGGTTCCGTGGCCTGGCCACACAGCCCTCAGGGTGAGTTGGTGCTATCTAGGCCTCTGGCTCCCACACTGGCATTCCTGGTGTCTTCTGGATCTGTCAGTGGTGCCCAAAGCATGGCCAGCTGCTGAGCCAGTGTCTGGCAAGCTCAGCCCCACATCTTCCGTGGCGGGGGGGGGCTCCCATTCGCCTTTGAGTCCCCTAACCCCAGGTCCTGCCTGGCGTGTCAGGGCCTTCTCTGCTGACTGCTCTCCATTCATGTCATGGCTGGTTCATGGAGCCGTTCCCCTGTCCCACCCTCCCATAAACAAACGTCGAGTTAGGGGCGAGATTGATGGTGTCCAAGCCATAAAAGCCAGCCGGGCAGGACAGACTGCGACTTGGTGTGGGCAGGCACTCCCGGCAGACAGAAAGCCTGGGTATGGCCGCGGAAGGGAGCTGCCGAGAGCTGCAGGCGGGAAGTTGGAAGCTTAGGGGGCTCCCAAGGGCAGGGGGTCCAGTTCATGCAGCCATGTGGAGGTGCCAAGGCAGGGGGCCAGCCGAGGAAAGGCTCCCTGAGCGCTCCTGCTGAATTTACAGCAGAGACACAGGTCTGCACAGAGGGCCCGCCCTGGAGGGGTGCATAGAGGTCTTCCTTTGCCGCAGTGGGGTCCTGCCTCTGAATTTCGGCACCCTCCTTTTGAGCGTGTCGGACCCAGCCGTGAAGTCGGTCTCTGTGTCTTCCTCCTCTGCCCCTTGGTCACGTTCTTCCTCCCATCCTGCCTCCTTCTCATAGAAGGTCTTGGGTTCTAGAAATTCCCCCGGACACCCTGCTCCCAGCTCCTTGCTCTGCCCGACCTGCGAGAGGATGAGATGGCTGTAGCTGTGGATGAGATGGCTGCAGCTGTGTGTCACCCCAAGTCGCACCTCAGCCTGGGACAGACTGGGGGGTCACAAGCTGGCAGTGCTGGCAGGTCCAGGCTGGGGAAGGAGCTCTACTCCATTAAATAAACTCCAGCGCCAAAACCCACTCCGGGAAGGAAGGCTGCTTCTCCACCAACGTGCTCAACATGATTAAGAGTGGAAAATTGGGCAAAATGTACCATGTCCATCTTGTTGGAAACCCAAATGGGATGCAGAAAGCTCGGGCTGGATGCAGGGCCTCTGTTGCCTCTCCCTTGCGTCTTACCTTGCTTCCAGAGAAACTCTGCTTTATATTACATTTTTTGTTGTTTACATGATTTTTTCCCTCACTGATTTTAAATTTGGAGCACATTGAGCGTATTACAGGAGATGCAGTAGGCTCTGGAATTTCCTTGCTCTTGAGGAAGGGCACTGAGCTGGGGCTGGAGCGGCTGCCCAGGCCCCAGCCTCCCTGGTGGCACTGCCCCAGACCCAGAGCCCAGTAAAGTTCACCCTCCTGGCTGGAGCACACCTGCCCCTGTACCTCCCGCCCACCACCCCTGGGGGTTGTGGCCAGGAAGGGCTGGGTGGGCTGCTCCTGTGCCTCAAGTCACCAAGGCTGCTTGTGTGGGCAGCAGGGTCTGAGCCCGAGGAAAGCAGAGGTGCAGGCCTCCCCACTGCAGTCTCTGCAGGCTGGGGAAGCTGGTGTGGGTCTGGAGCTGGGCCTTGGGTGGTGAGGGGTTTGCTGGAGGGCTTTGGGGAGGACTTCCTTGGAGGTGTGTGTGTGTGTGTGTGTCCACGCGCGTTCCCCTCCCCTTACCCACTCCAGGGAGAAAGCAGGAAAACCAATACATTTAGCGTTAACTGTTAGAGGCTCCGTTTCCTTCAGGAAGAAAGTAGGCCTGGGGCCGCTGCCTGGCCTCGGTGGGAAGCACACGGGCAGTGCAGGTCAGATGACTCCAGATTGGCTGGAAGAGGAGGAACAAAAACCTCACTCTGCATCGTGGGACACCAGGCACCCAGGACCACAGTGGCCGAGCTGTGGCAGCACCCTTGAGTCTAAAGATGGACGAGTGTCCCTCTGCTTTAGCCATGCAGACCCTGCGAGAAGACCGGTGAGCGTTGGGGGCCTGGGTCTCCAAAACCAAAGACTGACCACTGTGGGCCCTGGGGTTGCCCAGGAAGTGCCTGCAGCAACCAACGTGAGTGTCTGGTGACAAAGGGGGCAGTGCAAGCTCCCTGCTAGCTGTCCTGAGCCACTGGGACAGGCCCGTGGCTCAGTCACTGCCCAGGCGGGAAAGTGGCACGACAGGAAAGGGTCGCCAGAGCCCTGCCCAGGCGGCTTCCTGGCCATAAAAAGCCAGACTACAGCCGAGGTCCTGACCCCATCCAAATATACATTCCGGCTGCTGCTGCAGCCCAGGCCAGATGGCAGGGCATGGGGAGCCCCAGTTCCATCGGCCTCCCCAGCGCATGGCCTGCTCCCCACCTCTGGCCTGGAAGCAGCGTGTGGAGAGACCGGGCTGGGACCCAAAGGCTCTCTGATAAACGTGGATTTCTTCCGGTGGCACCAATGCTCGCGGGTCTGGGGTCGGGAGCACCAAGCCCTGCAGGCTGAAGTGCTCCCTGCAGTGCATGTGCCTACACAGGCAAGAGGAGCCCCCAGAGCCCGGGGATGTCCCCAGTGGGCAGACTGCTCCTCCTTCCGTACCCTAGCTTGCAAATCCTGAGCCCAGGGCCTCACAGAGGTCACAGAGCCAGTGAGCAGGAGCCAGGCCAGCTCAGGCCACCACAGGCCAGGCCTTGGAGTACCTGGCCACTATAGCAGAGTAGAGGGGAGGAGGGACGTGAGTGGTGCACCCAGGGAACAGGCTCTGGGGGGGCTAAGACCAGACCCCCGGCACTGGAGGAATCCTGGCCCAGGGCACAGCTGAGCACAGCCTGGCCAGTGCAGGGACCAGAGGGGGACAGCAGGAGGCTCAGGGGACCAGGCCTTAGCTGGGGATGTCTTCCGCTGCCACTGCCAGGGGTGCCACACTGTCTTCTCAAAGGACACTGAGGAGTGGGCACCTGGGGTCCCAGTGGACTCTACTGCTCAAAGATGAAAACCTTTGTTTCTGGAGAGATGTGAGTGGCATGCTGGGATGCTGATCTGTTGGTGAGATGTGCGCGCACATACACATACACACACACACAGACTAAAAGCTGGGTACCCCCCAGCCATGCTGTCCACTGATCAGGTTCTGGAAAACATACCATGGGTGAACTTGGGTGCCTTCAGTTACAATGTAAAAATCTTACAATTCAAAGCCTGGGCGTGTGTGTATGTGTGTGTGTGTAAGTGTGGAGATGGGTCTTACAAATATGCTATTGAGCCTGCAAACGTATGATTATTTATTTATTTAGAGTTTCAGGGACCTTGTTTTAAAATAAAATCTTAAAGTGTTACTCCTTGCAAACTTTCACAGGCGGGCAGGGCCACATTTCCACTGGGGTTTGGTGGTTGATACTGGTGAATGTCAACCAAACCAGAGCCCTAGACTGGGCCTGCCCTCACCTGGCACTGGATCCAGCTTGCATAGGCTGCCCGGGAGCCATCTCTCCGGAACTTTATCTGTCCTGGCACTTTAGCGCTTCCCAAAGGTCGCAGCCTGCTGGGAGCGCAGAGGTGTGACAGGTTTACTGCTGAAGCCCCAACTCCTTCCCCAGAGAGCCGGCCCTGGACCCTGGACCCTGAGAGGGAGCCCTGGACTGGACCGCACCCTGCCCTTCCTCCAGTACCACATGAGTGTCCACAAGTTTAATTTTCTAAGTCTTCATCAAAAAACCCAAAACAAAACAAAAAATGAAACCAAACAACCAACCAAGGTGGGAGATGTTTTATGGCCCTGAAAAGGAACAGCTGGGGTTTTCAGAGCAGGGAAAAGAGCAAAGCTCGTAGGAGCAAACCCTCCCCACTGACATTTAAATTGAGATTTAAGACAGGAGGGAGCCTTAATAAGACTTGTCGCCAAGGATGGCCACACAGATTCTCCTGTGGCACAGCAAGGAAATGCTGGAGAAAAATCCGTGCTTCGCTCCTTCTAAACACTCAAGTGCGTGGACAGGAAGCCAAACAAAGCCCTCCCCACCGTGAGCAATGACAAAGGCAGGAGAAGGTGGCAGTTCAAACACCTTTTCCTTCAGATAGCCGGGACAGGACGCTCAGCTCCTCAAACCCTGCAGTGGGGTGGGGTGGCCTCTTCTGGACGTGGGGTGGGGCCACAGATGGCCCAAGGGGGCTGTCCCTGGGGTCAAGGCTGAGGACCCACATCTGTGTGTGACAACCATGGTTCTGGTGGTGTTTGTGAGGCTCTTGATGGGGTGTGAGGCGGATGTTTGTGAGTGTATTTGTGAAGGAGGGAGTGTGTGAGCCTGTGTGTGAGGATAGTGTCATGTATGTCCTAGGTCTGTGTGTGCCCACCAGCCTGCCAGGTCCTGGAGGCCCAGCTCTCAGTGACTGTCTGCTTCTGGGAGTGGGGACAGCATCCTGGGGTGGCTTCTGCTCCTCAAGGCCGCCCCGGCGCCCGACACAGCACACAAAGCGCCCTCTCTCCTGCACTGTCAGGTCCCTGCTACAGAGCCGCAGAGAGCGCTCCCCACACTCACACGCATGTGCACAGGCTTCAGTGCCATTTGCCATCAAGTTTATTTTATTTTCCTTGGAAGGGGAGTTACAGGGAGAAGAGTGCTGACCTAATTGGTTCCCGGCGCACAGCGTGGGTACGGGGTGCACACCTGTGCACAAGTCCTGGCGTCTGCGGTGCGCCCCTGCCTGTGTGAGGACCTACTGTCCTGTAGAGGGTACCTGGTCACCCTCCACTGCCTGAAGGCCGCACTGAGCTGGGAGTCGGGGCCCCAGGCTGTTTCTCAAAACTCTCCAGTCGCTGCCGGGGGCACAGTGAGGGCCTCATGTCGGCTGTGCACGCCTCGACTCCTCGCCTCAGGAAAATGCAGGGGCAGGAAGTTTAGGACATGTGCAGCTGGGGCTGGAAATCACCCCAAGGAATCGAGGGAGGGCGCGGTGGTCCCACCCACGGGGACTCACCGGCAGCCTCTGCCCACCCGGGTTCCTGCAGGCAGGAATGCAGGACATCTAAGGAGGGACAGTGGGGAGCAGAGGGGGCTCTGCCCTGCAGCCAGAAGTGCAGGGACCTGGGTTCCAAGCAGCTCAGTGGCCGGGGTGGAGGAGTGTCCCCTCACAGAGGAGCCAGAAGCCCTGCTCTCTCACAAGGGCACAATCCCTTCCCAAGGCCCTGACTTTGGCCGTTCTGTTTGGGGACCAGAGTGGCTCCTTTTATAACTTGGAGAAAGCGACAGTGACTCTTAATGCTAGTTCATAGAAAGATCGTCTTTAATAAGAAAGAAAAACAATTCGAAGGCCCCAAAATTTGTCCAAGTGACATAATTTCAAGTAAAGTGAATGTAATTAAAACGTCTTGATTTCACAAAACCATTCAGAGGAGGCTTCATCTGACAAAAGCGCGTCTGAGGATGCTCCCTGAATTGTTGAGTCCTGGCTGCTACGAACCTCGCGTCCAGCGCTAGCCAGCGCGGGGACAGCGGCGGCGGCGAGGCTCCCGCGGGCGCTCAGGCGTTGGGGTTGGTCCTCATGAGCTCCACGTCGGCCTGCACCATCTCCCGCACCAGCTCCTGCAGAGCAGACAGGGTGGCGGTGGGCGGAGCTCCTGCCACCGCCCAGGTGACAGCTCTCCGCCCCGGGGGCGGCCCGGCCCGCACCCCCGCCCACGGGTCCCGCGGAGAAGGGACACTCACGTCAAAGGCCACCCGTGGCTTCCAGTTCAGTTTCTGCCTCGCTTTGGTGCAGTCTCCTTGCAGAAAGTCCTGGGGAGGGGAGAGGAGGACATGGGTCAGTCGGTCCCTGCGTTTCTGCGCCGGCTCTCAGCTCCGGCTCCTCGCTCTGGCCGCGGTGACCTTGGCGCAGGGCTCCAGTGCCCAGGGTACCACGCGTCCGACCTGTCCCGGGCGACCCCCCGGCACCCTGACTGTCTACACTGCTTCCTCGCTTTATTTTCTCAAGCAGAGAGTGTTAGGGACGCTACTGGGAGACCTGTTTCGAATTACTGAGCCGCCTGGCAGAGGAGCCAGCGGGCGCCTCCCGCCCTGGGTCCCAACGGCGGCGATGCTTCCACCCGGCCACGCAGCGCGGGGACGCGGGGCTCGGCGCCCCGGCTTTCCTGGCCACGGACGCGCCTGCACATACGCACACAGGCAGAGGAGCGCGCGCCCCTAAACCGAAACCGGCGCCCCAGCAGTGCCGCCCATCCTCGGTCCAGGCACCGCATGGTCGTTCTGGCTGCTCGTCCTCTCCTCGGTCGCGCGGAAAACGCTGATCTCCATCCATTCGATCCGGGGCCCCGCGGGGACTGGCGCGAGCACGGTGGCACAGAGCAGCCCGCAGCTTCTCCCGCGCGGCTCTTTGCGGGGAGTCGCTGCGCGCCCGAGGGAACCCGGAGAACCCAACCCCTCTAACGGGCTCCGAGAAGCAGGCAGCCAGGAAGGCGACGCCGATCCCCCTGCCAGCCCTGCCGGCAGTTGCTTTGCCTCAGATCTCTGCGGGCTGAGCGGAGGAGCTGCAGCTGCCGGAAACGCAGGGAATGGGGCAGGGGCAGGGGCAGGGGCAGGGGCGGAGCGGGGGGGAGGGGAGGGAAGGGAAGACCACCGCGCTGCCGCCCTGCTAGTGGGGGTGGGCGGCGCAGGGCTGAGGGTCCCTGAGCAGCAGCGGGGCGGAGGCCGGGCCAACGGGTGTAAGCGCCTTTCTTTCAGGGCCGAAAGATAATCTAAGCCGGTAACTGATCTCCAGGAGGCTCCGAAAGAAAGCGGCTCCTGGACGCGGCAGGTGGGGGTTTTGTCCTAGACTCACCCTGTGAAGGTCGAGCTGGACAAACCCTGGTGACATCGCCCCTGGGTGCCACCTCCACAGCCCAGCCTGGCACCAGGGCGCCTGAATTTCCCTCCCCCCCACTCCGCCTGCGCTCCAGCCCACTCGGGAGTCTCCCCAGCCAAGCCCTGGCTCCCAGCCTGGAATGAGCCGCACTCTCATAGGCTTCAGATTTCACAATACCCCAAGTACCTGTTTCCTCCCCAGAGTGTCACCCAGAGTACAAAACAAGCCCTTACTGTCAGTCTTAAAGCCCATACACCGATTCTTCCTCGGGAAAGGTAGGACTCAAAAATCAGCAATTAGCACTGTGCCCTCGGAGCGCCAGCTAAGTGGGAAAACCGAGTAATTTATTTCTCTTTCCTTTCCCTAAGTAAACTCGCACAGACTTCCACAATGCTCCTCTTTTACCAGAAGAGTCTCACAAAGACACTCATTCTTTTCCCCAGAGGAGGCTGAGTGGCGTGGCAGCAGGCTCTGCTCTGGGCCTCAGTGCTGCAACAGCTTCCTGCGTGGAGCAGCATGACCTTTGTTCAGTCCCCAAACACTGGCTGTCACTCACCCAGTGCCACAGAGGGTGCAGTTCATGGCTGTGAACTCAGAGTTAGCAAAACCCCAAAACCCAGTTTGGCTTTGAATCATCTCAGGAGGCTTGGGAAAAGGAGCTTTGTATTGTAATTATGTTTGTTGTATTTTTCTACAAGTAGCTCATAATATGAAAACAACCAGGGAACTACAATTAAGGAAAAAGAGAAATGGTTTTCTAAAGCTTAGAACAGACGTCGCTACCATGCGCTGTAAAAGTATTTCATTGAAACCAGAGAAGGGCCAGTTAAACTTCCCAATTTAGTTTTAAGCTCAGCTCTCACCCTGCAGTTGAGCAGCTTCCTTTAACCCTCTGCCAAGGCTGTGTCCCCTGAAATGGGATTAGACCAGGAAACCTCAGGAGGGCAGAGTGTGAGGACCTGTCAGGACAGCAGGCAGCTCTCCTGCCAGCTGCAGGAGTCAACAGCTGGGCCAGTCCTCATGCGGGTGCCCAGTCGAATCCGTGTTTGTTTTTGTTTTGCAGTGCTGAGGTTGGAACCCAGGGCCTCCCACATACTAGCAAGTGCTCTACCATGCAGCCGTGCCCCAGTCCCCACTCATCTGCTGAGGAGAGACTGAGGATGTCCCCCATGTTTGGACCTCACTGTTCTGGAAGAAAAATCTCATCACCTGCAAGGCTGCACAGGCTCACCTGCTGTGGGGCGCGCAGCCTGTGCGGGAAAGCAAAGGCCTGGAACCTCTATCACGCACAGCATTCTCTGGACCACAGAAAAGTCAGGTCATGCAAGCTGGACTCTTTACAAGAAAGTCAAGGAGGGGAGGGTTTGGGGGAGCAAGGCGCTGGGAGCAGGGTGCCTGAGGCTGCAACACGCGCCACATTCATATTCAACTCTTCTAAGAGCTTTTGAATGTCTACCCCCAGCCCCACACACACACACACACACACACACACACACACACACACACACACGGTCTTGAACAGCTCCTGAGGACAAGGGAAAGGAGGGGTTTATCTGCTTCTCTCTTCTCTGTGGGGCAGTTTGGCTCCTTCTTTATTTGTAGTCTTAGAGCCATAATAGGACAAGGGGGCAGAAGCGGAATTAAAGTGATGATTTTATGTACAGTTTCCAGAAAGGACTTTGTGCACTGGGTGGTCTGGAGTCTTTCTGGAAAACAAAGACACAAGAACCTCTGAGAAAAATTTAAAGCATTTCTATGTGAATATGACATTTCCTGAACTCGGCTTCTGGTGTCTTCACTGTTTTCATTGCTATTCCTGAGGTGCACTATACAGTTTCAATATGCAATTTATTATTGTCAAATTCAATTAAGTTTAACTGAGCATTTTACAGCAGCGAAACAGTGTAAGCCTTTCCCCTTTGTTTTCTTCCTTCTCAAACTCTGCACTGTTTATTCACCTGAGCTTTCGGAATGGTCGTCTGGCTGCAGTGTCCAGGCCCAGGCCTCAAGGGCTCGGCACCCCGCTTGGTGCCCACAGCAGTGCCTGGCAAAAAGGCATGCTTGGCTGCAGCGAGTTTTCAGGCTTTCCTGGCTCCTACCCTTGCTACAGTGAACTGATAAAGCGCCAGACCAAATCCTGGAAAAGTCATTAAGCAGTTCCTGAGGCCACGGCAGCTCACGGAAAATCCAGGAAAGGAGCCCTGCACCGAGCCATTATCTGTCCCCTGACTCCAGGGCCCTGTCCCTCCACCCTTGGTCCCTTCCCATTGTCCTCAACATCAGGTGGCACCTTCACCTTACCCTGGTGGCTGCTCTCCTGCCCCCAGCCTTATTCTGATGGTTCTTTACCGCCTTAAATCCCTTTGGTGTCACTGCCCCTCTCTCCCTGAAGTTGCAGCAGAGGATGCTGTGTAGAAAGGACCTGGTATCTTGCAGGGGAACTTTTCCAAGTTCATAGTCTCATTCCTTTTTCTCCACTTTTCACTGAGTTTGTTTTGGGAAAATTTTAACATTTAGTGTGAAGTGTGCTGGACACCATGTTTCCACAGCAGGTTTGTGCATCCGGATTGCAGAGAACACCTGTGCGGGCGGAGACACGGCTTCTGAGTGTGAGATGGCTCTGAGGACACCACCCCATTTGTAACACACGTAGTGACAGAAATCCATGCTGAAGTGCTATAAATAAGGAGAAGGCGCAGAGACAGTGTATATTACTCAGGGAAATCAAGACCAATGGAAACCTGGTTAAACATCTTCAGGAATGTTAGTCATGGAGCCAAGAGTGGCACAAAATATATTCAGTTTTTCCTCCTGTTTCTCTAAGAAAAGCAAGGGAACAGAAGAGTGCCCATGAATTAGGTCTTGGTCTAACTTTATGCTAACAGAGAGCAGGGAAAGTCCACTCTGGGGCGACGTTTTTTTCTGGGAAAGACAGGACTACTGAAACCAAAACAACAGCAAAACCTCAGGAAGAAGCTCTGCACAGCATAGCGGAGTCCAGCTGGGCAGCACAGAGCAAGGCTGGACAAGCAAGACACTTAGCCTGTGGGTTCCCCAGGAAGACGTGGCAGGGTCCCTGCCCAGGGGCTCAGGTCTCCAGCTCCCGAGTGTGCCTGGGAGCAGGAGGAAATGAATGGCCGTGTGCTGGATACGAGCGAGACCTCCCTCTGCCTTCCCCTTTACTGCTGTGTATAGCGCAAGTTGAAGTTGAAGCCGGGCTGCTCATTTAATGACAAGGGGCAATAAGACACAAGAAGAAAACAGCAGGCTGTCTGTCTGCTCAGGAAGCAGCTCAGGACCATCCGTCAGCAGGCAGTCTGGCCTCTGCCAGCCTCAGGGAAATCGAGTCAGTCCACATGGGCTCCAGCGAGTGGAGATGAGGCACAGTACGCAGGCCCTGCACAAGGGCCCTGGACTCCAGACACCCATCCCAAGGCCCTCTCGCTGGCCCCCTGTTCCTGCCATGTTGGTGGCCTCTACTGTGAGTACCATTAGTCATGGGTCAGACATGCTGGTCTGTCCTCCTGAATGGTACGGGTGGGCAGGGTGGGGGGGTCTTCTTCAGGACTCAAGTCTCCTCCTTGATCCCATTTTTTTTGGGAGAGGGCTGCTTAATTGGTCAAATCCGTCATTTGGGTCCAGCTGCTATGAAGCGCTCCTAAAGCCAGGGAAGGCAGCGCACTCATCACCTTGTGTGCCTGGGCCCGAGGCAAAGCAGCATGTGGCCAGGAGCTTCCGTAGGGAGCTCACACCTGTGCTCCCTGTGCCGACTGTCCATGCAACAGTGGTGAGGCCAGGACACGAAAATCATTTGTTTGATGCAGAAGAGCTTAATTGTGCATTTACATGCAGCCTATACAGTGATGCACCTTTTAAAATTTTTAGTTAAATAAATGGTTAAGTAAGAAGGGAAATGTAATTAGGCAAAAAGTTCTACAGGCCACACAGACAACACAATCACAGCGGCCACCAGGGCCCAGGGGTTTGAGGTCCACAGATTCAGTTACCCGCAGATCAGAATTCCTGGGGAAAGGCCGTGCCTGTGCATATCTCTCCTTGTTGTTATTCCTTAAGCGATGTGGTATCACAGCTACACAGAGAGCACCCACACAGCAAGTGTCAGAAGCCACCCAGACACGGCTGCATGGAGCACGGAAGTCACTGTGCATGCAAACATTTTGTGCCAGCATCTTAAGAATCTGCCGGTTTTGGTGGTGACGGTGGGGATCCTGGACAAATCCCCTGAGGATGGACAATGAGAGGCAACTCTAGGGGTAACACAGGCTTTAAATTTAGTGGTTTTCTTTTTAACAGAGTTTTACAGAATCTTCTGGGAAAGCCCTTTCAGGCCAACACACTTGAGACACAGCCAAAAGTGGTCCCTGTTCCTCTTACAGCCAAAGGTGCCTTGCCGTGACGGCCACCTGGGTGACAGCGTCTCCCCCAGGCAGTAGGCCCGAGTCTCCCTTGCTGCCTGCCCACTGCTAGCCTGTGGCCTTGGCTAGGGAAGAGGACCGGCACTGTGGTACCAGGCGCCACCTGAATGGGCCAGCCTTTCTCAGGAGCTGTGCCCAGTACCTCTGGAGCCCCTGACTTGCAGGTCAAGGGTTAGTGGGTTGCTTTCAGCACAATGAACATACGAAACTGTAGGGGCCCAACTCGCCTCACATGTACAGCTCTCTGCTCCCGCTTGAGGTCTGTAATTGCAATGGAAGAATTAACTCCTCTAAACCTCTTGTTCCTGGTGCTGAAGAGTCCTGTCAGGCCAGGGAAGGCCATAGGAGCTGGATTACTGTGACTGGAAGCACCTCGTTCTGATTCCTCCCCTGAACCTCACTTGCTGGGCCCTCCAAGGGTGGGTGGGATGGGGTGGGAGCCATGTGGGTCGCTGACACGAAGCTGTACTGCAGGCCCATTTAATGAAAGGAGATAAGATTGTTGGTGACCTCAGCATTCAGGCTTCAGAGTCAGCACTGTCCTTCAGCTCGGAAATGACTGGTTAGTGTTAATAGCTGGATCGTGGATGTAATGATTTACCCTTGCTGGAAGGAGGTGACGTGAGCCCCGAGGAAAGGAGATAAAGTACCTTTAAGTGGGCTGATTAGGAACTTCTGTGACATAATTAGCAAGTGGCACTCTGGACACAGGACTACGGCAGCTTTTCTTTTGCCATGTAGTACTTTCTGCCCTGAAAGCACTTTAGAGACATCAGCTAATTAAACCTGAGGACAACCACATTTGAGATGCAAATCAGGAGACCTTGCATCTATTTCAGGTGTCTCTGTTCTAGAGATGAAAGCTCTGTACAAAGCATCTTGGAGCTAACAGCCAGACGCTGTCACCTGGCTGATTGTAGCCTCTGCCTTGTCCTTCGGAATCAGGAAGGTGGCTTCAGCCACAGGTACCTGAACTGCACAAGCGCGGGCGATCTTCTCCGCTCCCATTTCCTTCTCCTTCATTAGGCTCTCTGCCCTGCCCCTTACAAATCTTCCCACTGCTTAAACACTAGGGCCAAAGGGCACTGCACAGAACACATGCTCCCCAAAACAGAGGTGCACTGAGTTTCCCCTCTTTGCGACTTTCCTCAATTTATGTAGTACATTAAGGTCCTCAAACTCCCAAGCCTTCCTTCAACAGCCATACACCCATCCATCTCCTTCCTGAAACCAAACACGAACGACAGGACGGGATCGTTCGGAATGCTCAGCTATGTGCTCCAACATCCACTCCCTCAGCAGCTTTTTTTAGAAATTTCGGACGAACTCAACAACTGACCACATCTAAGTCATTGCTTTTTTGGCTGCTTTTCCCAGGGTTTTTTTGAGGATACATTAAGAGAACTATCCCGACAGTTGAGTTTCTTGAGAGGTACAGAACACAGATAGCATAAGGAGGAGCCCTTAGGTTTTCTATGGTTTTCTACACCTATTCAGTCGGCTTCCTGTTACCGTAGCTAGTAGAGAGCTCTAACTTTCTGCTGGGGGCACATGGTACATGGGTACCTGCTCTTCATCCTGTCACAAGAGGAACAGAGTCCTACCCCTGAATTTATCTGTGGAGATATTTAAGCCAAATAACTTGATTAATGCCATAAAGCCACCTAGTGGTAGGGTTTTGGACCAGAAGGCAGGGTTCTGATTCTCAGTCTGGTGGTCACAATGCTCAAAGGACAAAAGCCTGTGCAGCAGCTGTGTGGGAGTGTCCTGGGGAGGGGATCTCCGCACAACACTGTCCACATGTGGGAACCCAGCACACCCCAATACGTGGACTGGCAGAGGAGTGTGCGCTTTGATGCCCACCATGCATGTGGCTTCAGAGCAGGCAAACCAGGTCAGTAGCTATGAGGACAGCACTGACCAGGAAGGTATGGGAGGCCCTGGGGGTGGCGGAGAGGAGCGTGAGTTACATGGCCAATCTGGCTGCACAGTTGCAGCCTGTTCACTCTGTGTACATTGTTATTTCCATGGAAACAGTTTAGACGTCACCAGCAGCACAGTCACACTGGAGAGACAGGAAATCATAACATGGCTCAGCTACCTAGTGGATGCCTTGGGTCTTGGAGCTTTGGGATTTTACATCTGTATGTTGGGGAGCGCTGCTCTCCTGGCAGTGAGGCTGTGAACACTCAAGATTATACACGAAAGGTGCTTCCTGCCATTTCCTGCCTCTTCTCTTTTCCTGCTTTTTGGTGCTGGCAACAGAACGCAGGGCCCCATCATGAGAGGCCAGTACTCTACCCCTGAGCTTCAGCCCAGTCCTGAGTTCTACTTGAGTTCATCTTCTTCTAACCAGTTGAAGCCAGAGTGTGTCTTCTGCTTTCCCCCAGTTACTGGACACATTGCCCAACTCTTGACTGTCAGCAGACACTGAGTGCTTCGGGCACTGGGTGGCACCTGCAGGCAAGGCCAGGCTTTGGCTGTCATGGTGATCACATTCCACTGGGCAGAGCTGACAAAGGTCACAGAGGCATGGGTGAGTGTCGTGGGGAGCAAGGACAGAAGACAGCAGTGGGGGTGCTGCTGAGTTGCCCTGGCTGGGGAAGGATTCAGGAGCTATCTGATTGGAGGTCTGGCTGGCAAGAAGCAACCTACTGCAGGAGGGGCTGTGTGAGAGGGCCCCAGGCAGATCATGGGTCCTGGGGTCTCTGTCAATGGCACAGGCTCTCCTCCACAGGAGCCCTGGGTTGCAAGCTTTATTCTCTAAGCCACGCCGGCTTGTCCCTTAGGGCATCTGTGGACCACAGCTGAAATGCTGACAGACTTAGCTGGATGGAGACGGAGGCTTAGAATTTCCCAGAGCACAGGACTGGCTTCTAGCTCTAAGCCAGTCTCTCAGATGAGCTGGTTTTGTCTGGAAGCTCCAATTGCACTGGGTGGCCCTTCCCCCACTAAAGACTCACCACTCTCTGCTGTGTTTGGGCCACACACTCTGTACGCATCTGGCCCACTCCAGGGACTTGGTCCGGCTACTGCAGTGGGTGGTCAGGACGGCACCCAGTGGCCTGCAGCTGGTTGGAGCCCAGCTTCCCTGGCCAGCCAGGCTGCCATCCCCATCAGCACTCAGGAGGGCAGGGGTGCAGCCTAAGCTCGAGTTGAACATTTGTTTACTATACTCTATGTATGGGCATGGGTGTCGTGGGTCTCTCGCTCTCTTTCTTTGTCTCTCTGCCTCTGTCTCTTTCTATTTTTCTGCAGTGAAAGAACCTGCTTTGTAAAAACTTGGCCCTTTACCATCATTCATGGAAGCACAGAGTCAGGGACCCCAAGGTTCTGCTGGGAGGTCAGCGCTGTCATGGCGGTTTTCATAGTGGGCAGTGGGCACTGTGTTAGATAGGGCTGTGGCATGGGGGAAGGTGGCCAGGCCAGCATGGCCTGAATGAGTGACAGGAGCAGGAGATGTAGCTGTGGGAGGCATTCAGGACCCACATTGGAGGTAGAACACACGAACTGGCAGGTGGACTGGACAGGGTGAGGACCAAGGGCTCAGGGGAAGAACTCTTAGGCTGCTGCCTCTGTGGGGACCATCCCCTCTCGAAGGCAGTGCATGAATTTTGAGTGCTGGGGCACTGTGTGAGCACGACATTCTCCTGCAGCCTCACAGGCACTGTGCATTATCTCCACTTCAAGGAAACCTCTCATTTCCAAGATTGTACAACACAGACTCTTTTGAAAACAACTTTTGTCAAATACCAAGTCAGTGGTATTTGACAAAAATACCTCTGTCACTGTGTGGGATGCACTTGCTCCTCTGAACCTCGATTTGGCACCAAAACCTCCTGCGGAGGTCTCTGGACTGGAGCAGGGAGCTGGGTCTCTGTCCTAGCTGTACGTGTGTGAAGGGAGCCGGGGAAGGCTCACCTCTGCCCATGGCCCAAGCCATGGGACAGGCGCCCCAGGGGTTAAGGCAGTCACATTCACTGTGCCCTACCCAGCACGTCCCACTTTTATCCTCTGGGACAGCAGGAGGAAGTCCGAGAGGTAGCCTTTCACATGACATCATAAAAGCCTGATTTATCGCCAGCCACCAAACGTCCAGAAAATCATAACATCCTTTCAGGAAGATGCAGTGGAAAATAATCAGAGCAACTTTGATGAACGTGTGTGTTGGTGGGGACTCCGAGTGTGACAATGCCCAGCAATGCCTGGCAGGTGCTGCTTCCTGGCAAGGTGAGTATCTGCCCTCTGTGGTCCTGGACGGAGGGTGGCTTTCTCCACAGATAAAGCACGCTGGATGCCCTTTGCCAGCTGGCCTGAAACAGCACACTGGGCACGGCACACACAGATGTCAGGATTGTAAGAGCAGGTCTCGTTCCGTCGCCCGCTGCTCTCCTGGGAAAGCCAGGCCATAGCATCTCTGGGGCACTGATAGTCTCCTCCTCCCGACTGAGCTAGGTCTTTCTTTGACTGACTGACTGGTTGATTATTGTTCACAATGGGGATAGAATCTAGGGCCTTGTGCAATTGTGCACATTAAGCCAGGGCGCTGCCCCTGCCCTAGGCCTGTCTTCAGCTCTCCCTTTTCTCACAAAGCACTTTTCTGGGGCAGCGTTTCCAGGGTGCTGTGCCGCTGTGGCACCATTCCTGAGGAAGAGGGGCTGGAGATGTGTAGCAGAAGCAGCCAGGGTGAGGGGCAATGCAAGGGAGAGTTCCTCAAGCCCCAGACTCTGTCCTGGAAATGTCTGTGTCTCCCCGCGGCTGCTCTTGCTCAGGAAGTTAAAAACAAGCCGGAACCTCTTCTCTGATACCAATAAGCACAGGAAAGAGGGATGGATAAGACAGCCCAGGGCCTTGGACAGTTCTAGAACTCTGGCCACATCAGTTACAAAGCCTGTGGATGGAGAAAGTGGCTTTCTCTCTGTCTCTCTCTCTCTCCTCTCTGATGACTGAACATAGGGCCTTGTGCCTGCCATGCAAACACTCTACCACCAAGGTACATCCTCAGCCCTTTTAAAGATTTTATTTGGAGGCAGGGTCTGGCTATGATGCTTAGACTCTGCAAGGACTTGTAATTCTCCTGCCTCAGCCTGCTGAGTAGCCAGGTCACAAGCATGAGCCACTGAGTTTGGCTCCCTGCTCTCCCTCTTTTGCAGGGTCCTGGGGGTTGGGGGTTGGACCCAGGCTTACAGTCTCACTTACTGCACTGGAATCCTGGCTGGTGTTCCTGCCACACACTGTCCACACACAGGGTTGAAGGGTACAGTGAGCAGGCCCAGCCCCAAAGCCTCTCTGGTCACGTGGAAAGTTCCCAGAAGGCTGGTGCTGGTGAGGCCCCCAAAGAGGGATGGGTCCCCTGTGGGCCACAGGGCCATGCCCAGAGAGGAGCTGCCCCCCACCACACAGCAGCCCACCCCACAGCTCTGATGCCTCTCCATACCTCTGCAGCCCGTCTGCCCAGACCTGATTTCCCAGGTTGCACCTAGGCAACTACAATGGCCCTGTGCTGCTACCTAGCTTGGGACCTGGCTGTGTATCCTGGCCTGTCTTCCACAGTGGCATGGCAGCTGAGGGCACCGAGTGTGGGTCAGGTAGGGAGCCAGGTAAGCTGTGTGCTTAGCACATAGCCCAGGGACAGGCCCTACCCCACACCCACACTGAATCTGCAGTGGGATGTGTGCTTTCTGGTGGCTCTACACAGCCAGCACTGGGAGACCCTAGCATTGGTGTCAGGGAGCTGAACAAGGTCCATGGGGACCTCAGAACCAGCCCCACCACAGCTGGGGCTCCAAGGGCACATACCACCTTGCAGCTATGCAGCAGGTGTCTGTGCGAACCATGGCTCTGGGTGAACATCACCCCAACTGAGGGCAAAGCAGGGACAGGACCCCACCACTACCATGCAGAACACTGTCCCATGGCCTGACCCAGGCAACCTGTACAGGCACACAAAGTCTTTGCTGAAGGGGCTTGTAAGTGAGGTCCCTCTCCAAGGGTCCCTGGTTCAGGGCAGGGGCATGACTGGGTTAGAGGCAGGAATTGGGGACTTTTAAGGCCAGCAATAGCAGCATCTACTGATTGAGCCCCTCTTGCACTGTGTAGAAGACAGGTTGCCTCACCCACCCCGTGTTACTTACCGTGCCAACCCAGCTGTCCCACATGCAGGTAAGGAAATAATGTACCCATAAATTCGCCAACTGCCCCTCTTCAATGGAGCCTGGATTGACCCAGTAGTCTGAGTTTTTTAGAAGGGATCGAACTCACTTGTACTTGCCAGCAGGCACTTTTGCTACTAAGCTGCATCCCCAGCCCAGGCCCAGTAATCTAGATGGCCTCCCTTAAGCACTGCGCTCTTGCTGAGAACACTGTGTGCAGAGCCATTCAGCCCCAAGTGGTAGTTCCAGAAAGAGAACTTGTTAAAGACAGAGAGAGAAGAAACGGCACAGCTTTCATTCCACAGAGGGCCAGAAACAGGAAGGCTGCTGGTTAGACCGCTCACCTCAGTGAGATCCTGCCAGATATCGGGGTGGGGTGTTGAGAGAGACCAGGATGAGGCGAGCACAGGGCTTCCGCAGGTCACTGCAGGGCCCTAGGGGAAGCATGATGCAGCCTTGGGTTTTTAGAGCGAGAATAACTTGTCTCTCACTGCAGGTGAAGTTTTACAGAGGGAAGCTTAGCAAAGGAGAAAGCGTCTTTGACTTGATTGATCTGAGGAATGTAAGTTTCTCAGAAAGAACTATGGATTGCTCAAGAGCCATCAGGATCAGCGAGGAGCCTCGACCTGGCCACGGAGTCACCTGCAAGCACAGCTGCTCACGCAGCCCTGATGCTCCATGGCCATGCGCTGTTCGGAGACTTCCGCTGGCAGAATGAGCTCGGGGGAAGTCTTCAAGAAGCTGCTGCTTTGTAAGACCGTAAGGAGTACTAAGAACTGCTTGGTGCGGGGTCTCCAGAGCTTGGGAGACTTCCAAAGGAGGAACCTGACTCTTTCAGAGCATCTTTTTCTCTGGAAAGATTTCAACTCTCAGGACTACAGGGAATGGTAGCACTCTTATTTATGCAACCGCCGTAACTCTAAGAGAACTAAAATTGCTCTTTAGGGTGTGCAGCTTCTCACTCTGCAGAGCAAAGCAGACCACACCATGCACGTCTGTGCACCTGGACATGTGGTCTGGAGAGGATTTCCTAGCTACAGACTTTGTCTGAGTCTACTTAGTACTGGAAAGTAGCCAGTCAGAGTTCAGCAAGCAAGATAAACTTTGTATCATCACCGTGGCACTATGGTAGTGATCCATGTGGTAAAAGGTATTAGAAAAGGACAGTCACATCTGTTTTTTCATTGAATCTAGCAATGTTCATTCCTTCATGTGCTTGACACCCATAAACCCCTGGCCACAGTGGCTCAAGGTCAATGACAGAGACTAAGAAGCAGGTGGTATCAGCTGACAAGTGCCACGCACAGGGTAGATGAGAGAGAAGGTGACAGAGAGCCATGGGAGCTTCAGCATGAGCGGAGGATGGAGAGACTCATAGAGGGATGTGGTGGGAGAAACAGGAGTGCTGCAAGAGCCATGACAGTGCCTCAGAAACGGGGACACGGGAGGGGACTCCGGAAGTGCTCCCCAGAGTACGCATTTCCTGAGAGGGCTGTGAGGAACCAGCAGGAAGGCAGTTTCCTGCAACCCCTCATTTGTGCGGCTATCTGAAGCCACCCAGTATAGTACCATTTTTCTGGCACTGGGACAAAACACCCAACCCACAATTTACAGGAGGAGAGGTCTGTTTTGGCTCATGGTTTCAGAAGATTCAGTACAATGTCAGCTGGCTCCAAGGCAGAAGCAGCATAGGACAGTTGCTCTGAAGCAGAGAAAGAGGGCAAGAGCTTTCCAGGCCTCACCTTCGACCCTGTGATCCACTACTGATGACCAGGACCAAACTCAAACACGAGTTTTCAGAGAATGCTCCAGATTTAAACCATAACCTGCTGAGAGGCTTCATACTCACTCATATCCTCCCCCATGCCTGCCTTCCTCCTCGATGCTCTTCACAACTCCCACTCAGCCCCGCCTTCTGTTGCCACTCTATGCAGAAGACCCTGTCGGGCAGCGTCTAGCCTTCCAGGCCACCAATGAATGGCGGCCACGTTTCCTGTAACCTGCAGGTGGGCCGTCTCAGGCTTGCACAAGCCTAAGGGTGCTATGGCATCCCCGAAGCACTGCACTGGGCCTGCTGGGCTAGCAGCCAACATGACTGAGGTGGCTGACGTTCCGCTGCGGCAGCACATAAGCAAGTGTAAGAAAACCAGACAGTTCTCATGAAAACAATGGGAAGACACAGGCTCATGGCTCTTTCACTTCACGCGGGCCCACACACTGGTCCCCGACCAATGCCACAGCCATGGGCTCTGCACCCTTGCCATGGCCTCTGCCGACTCCTGAGCTGGCTCTGTGTTTTGTTTCCCTCTGCGTGGGGTTGCACAAGTGCCAACCAACTGACAGGCCTGTTCCTGAACGAGGCTGAAGCCTGCAATGGAAGATTCTGATTGGTTACCTGAAATTCCCTGAGAATGCTGGAGAAGCTTCATTGTGGCACAGAGTCCTGAGAGGCACAGGGGCATACAGAAGACTATCAGACAACCAACCCAATCAAGGAAGAGGCCAATGCCTCTGAGAAGAGGCAACCCTAGAAGGAAGAGCTAGCTGCTTGAGGGGGAAATAACAGATGGGCCAGCAGTGCTAAAGCCCAAGAAAAACACACAATGGTGTACACTGAAGAACCAACCAAATAAACAAGCAAAAACCCAGGGTAGGATTTTACCCCGAGGATGACGTCTTCACAGTGGGATGGAGCTGTAGAAAAAAACCAAGAGTCGCTGCCGTCACGCAGCCTGCCATAGCATTTCATGCAGCCCCTTCAGGAAGGGCTGGCCATGTGGGACTGAGCCGGGAACACAGCTCCTGCAGCTTCACCCAAGACCAAAGTGCGACCACAGTGACGGGAGACAGACGTAGGAGAAGGTGAGGGCTGGGCAGCGAGTCCCGCGGTCCCCCGAGAAGGTCAAGCTCAGGCCAAGAAAAAGCAAAGGGCCCGCACTCTGTGGGGGAAAGAGAGACTCGGGGTTCTGGCTGTCAGCAGTGGCTGGGTTGGAAGGTGAGGCCCTGAGCCCAGGAGGCTGCCTGAGCTTCTGACCTGTTCCCTGCATCCAGAGAAGGCCGGGAGTCTGACTGTGTCCCTGGCACCAACATGAGTGTGGACGTGTCTCGACAGTTGCCACGGACCGGAGTTTAGACATGGAGCACCACACAAACCTACGGGCTATGAAAAAGGGCAGAGAGGAATGTGACGTGTTGGATTTCCATGACTGCAGAAAACTGTCCATTTGGAAACACACAGGAATCTATTTTTCTTCTTTTGGCCCATTTCCCCCCCTCGATTGGATATTATTATTATGATTGTTTTTTGGTGGTGTTTGGAGTTTTATCTTCCCATCCCTCTCCCCCCTTCTTTTGCACCAGGGATTGAACTCATGACCTCGTGCTTGCCAGGAAGGCACTTAAGCCACTGAGTTAAACCCCCAGCCCAGCCCCCCTCATTTGTATTATTACTTTTTTAATTAAGTTCTCTTTCCTCTCTCTTTTCTTCTTTCCTCTTTCAATTTGTTCCTTTATTTTTTCTCTAATTTACTCTATTTTTTATTATTTATCCTTTTCCTTGTTAATATTTTTACTTTTATCCAATACTACTATTTTTCTCTTATCTCTTAATATGATCCTAATTTCAATTTTATCACCTTCTTCCCATACTCCATTGCTTAATTGCTTAGAATTTTTCAAATCCTACTTTTTCATGCTCCCATTCCCTACAAACTCTATCCTTACTGGTAACTGTTAAGTGTTATAAATCTGAAGATGGTTAATTATATCATACTATGGTTGACTATTCTATCGTTAATGAAGGTAAAGTTGTTCTATTGAGTAGATATTTACTGTAGAGTAATATCTGATTTGTCTTAAAGCATATACTATAACTATAAATCTCTTTTCTACAGTTATGGGTAGTACATTATTGGTTCTTAAGGTTTGTCAATATCCAGTAGGTATTTGACGTTATTGCTGTTGCTGATTTTATTACTTTAGTCAAGGTGACATGGTTGTTGCTATCAGCTGGTTTCCTCTGTATGGCTGCATCTTAATTGCCTGAGTCGTAAGCAATACTGCTGTCCATTTCTGAAGAACTGGGTACTAGGCTCAAGTAAGTGACAACCTCGCCTTCCAAATACATGTAGATGCTTGGATCTGGGGACAAAGGCAAGGGCAACAGCTGTCCATGCTGAGAAGACAGCTCTGAAAAGTAGACATTAACTGAAAAGGCTTTCATACAAGCACTATAATCAATTCACAAGCCTCAGCACAGAAACAAACAAAAAATATAAATATGAGGAAACAAGGCAATAAAATGCCACAAAAAGCTCCCAACTGCCCCAAAGCTGATCTGGGGTCATTGAGGGGGAAGAAATCAAAAACCATCCAGCCAAAATATCTGCAATGAGAAGAGCAGAGGTAATAAAACAGACCAATAAGACATTTGGCAAATTCAAAGCAAATATAATTAAAGAGATAGTGGTTCTAATAAAACAAGTTATCAGTGAGTCTAGAGAAGATACTAATAAAAAATTAGAGGATATAAGAAAGATACAAACTATGAATGCCCAGCATATATAAGAACTGGAGTTCACAAACAGTTTGAAATATAAACCCAGGAGATTAAAAATGCTATTCAGATTATGGGCAGCAGAAGTAATAAACAATGTGAGGATAGAGTATCAGATCCAGAAGACAAGCCGTAGTTGCTGACGAGTCAATGAGAGACACTTTGAAGAAAAGAGAACATGAAAAATGAATCCAACAATTGTTAGATGATGCAAGGAAGACTAGAAACTGAAATTAATAAGAAATCAGAAGATTTCACAAAGGGCATTAAAAAACCTGTTTACAGAAGAGTAGAAAACTTTTCAAATATGGAAAAAGAATATAAATAAGGCATACAGAACCCCAAACAGCCACGACCAGAAAAGAACCACCCAGAGACAGATTCTAGTCAAAGTAGCAGAAATCTAACATAAGAACAGAATCTTAAAATCCATCATTTATAAAGAAAAATCTATCAGAATTACAGTAGCAGATTTCTCAACACAAACCTTAAAGTCAAGGAGAGCATGAAGCAAAAGCCCTAGAAGCCCTAAAAGAAAACAACTTCCAATGCAGACTGATATTTACTGCAACATTATCTTTCAAAATTGCAGAGAAATCTATGATAAAGAGCACTTGAAGAAATTTATGATCACTAAACCAGTACTTGAAAAATTCTCAAGGATATCCTAGAAAGACAATGAAACTCACCATGCCAAAGGCCCTGTAGAATGCATGCTCCAGGGATTGTGAGCAATTAAGTAGAAGGGAAAGAAGCAACCAGCAACAGGAAAAAAAAATACAATAGCAGGAGTAAGTCAGAACCTATCAGTTAAAACCATCAATGTGAATAGTGTCATTTTGCCAATGAAGAGACACAGGTTAGCAGAATGGATCAAGAAACAAGATCTAACAATATTTGTATGTAAGAAACATATGTAATCCAAAAAGAACTTCTTAGATGGATGGAAAATAATATTGCATGCAACAGGAACATGAAAACAAGCAGGAATAGCTATCATATTTTCAAACAAACTGGACTTTAAGACAAAACAGATTGGAAAGGTCACTATATATTGGTTAAGAGAACTATTAAGTAGGAAAAGATAACAATCATAAACATATATACACCAAACAATGGTGCATAAAAGTTCATAAAACAATCATTTTACTGGGAAAACAAAAGTTCAGTTTTACTGGGGGACCTCAGTTCCCCACTATCACAATTAGACTAAATAAACAAAAAAATCAGCAAAGAAATATCAGAGTTGAAACAAACCTTTCAACAGATGAACTTAATAGATACATACAGAGCACTCCTCCAAACAACAACAGAACACACATTCATCTCAAGAGCACATGGAACTTTCTCCAAAACAGACTGTGATGATTGACTGCTTATGCCAACTTGAGTAGGAGAAGCTCAACTAAATTGGCTGAGAAATTTCATACCCTAGGGTGTGGAAAACCCACTGTAGGTGGCTTGTTGCTTGGATGACATAAAGGGGAAATGAAGAAGGAAGGACCTGCTTCTGTTTCTTCAGAGGAGCTCCAGGCTTTGCCTTCACCTTGGCCATCATCTCCTGGTTTCCAGCACAGATCTCTCAACCTTCCAGTGCAGACTTATCAGCCTCCTGATACAGACTCATATGGGGCACTGTAGTGAGTTCCAGGCATCTGAATGGATCCTTCAGATCTCCAACATGCAGTCAGACCCTCTGCACTCTTCTATATCTGACTCTGTGGGTAGCCACTGTAAGCCAATGTAAATTCTGTGTATCTTGTAAATTTGTATATCTTGTATTATACTTAGCAAACAATGACTGACACAGCTTTTGGTACCAGAAGTGGGGTCATTGCTATGGCTATACTTGACTATGTGGTTCAGAAGCCTTTGAGACTGGTTTGTGGCAAGGAAAAGAGTTATGAAAGGTTTGGAGACACTGAATAAGTAGAGCTGGAATGCCTGAGGCTGTACTGTATGGGAGATTCTGGTCAAAGCTCAGAAATGATGCTGATAAATACCAGGCTCAGGAGCTTTCTGTTGGTAAGAAGGATTGCATTGGCTGTTGGAATCCAGATAATGTGTTTTATGGATTGACAAAAAGTTTATCTGTATTTTGCTCATGTCCAGAGACTTTACCTGAAAATGAGGTTAAGGATGGCAGCCTAACTAGTTTTGCAGAAGAAATTTCAAGGCAGTGTAATGTTGAGGCAGTGGCATGGTTACTGCTGGGGGATTTTAGTCAGATGTATAAACAGAATCAAGAGCAAAGATCCAAGTAGAATTATTTAAAACACTTTCAGTTTGTTCAGAAAAGAAATCCTAGTACACTTTCAGCCTGTAAAAATGGAACAGAGGAGAAATTGGTTGCTGAAAAGACTAGCAAGAAAATGCCAACTATTTCAGAAAAGGACAATCTCAAGGACCAGCATGATGGCACACTTTGCAGCCTCAAAACTGGAACAGTGAAAGACTTTGCTTTGAGAAGACACCCCCAGAACACCATGTTCCTGAATGGCAGCAGCCTAGAGAAAGTATTCTTTAGGACTGAGTTCACAGTGCTCTGAGATCCAGGAATCTGATATCCATAGCCAAAAGAGAAGGATGCATGGCTACTGCTCCAGCTGGCAGTAGGCCTTGGCAGTATCAATATGGTGCCAGTTTTAGGTGAATGCAGAATGCAAGAGTTGTGGGACCAGGAAGGCTTCCACCCAGATCTCAGAAAAAGGCCTGGGAGGCCAACCAGTGTGACCCTGAGAGGGCAGTGGGTGAAACTATGAGTGTGAAGCTGAAAGTGCATTAGAGACCCCAGAAATTTGGAAAAGCTAGGAATGAAGACTATCTGAGGGAAACTGTGAGGGAGCAGAGCTAACCCAAGAAAGAAGCCATAGGAAGGGCTGTACCCTACCACTGCAAGTGCTGTAGGGGTGGAGCCACACAAGCCCATTGTAGTTCATATCTTGCCACAGATTGCCTTGGAGGCTGGACATGGAATTACAAGACATAATATTTGCCCTGTTGGATTTTGTACTTGCATTCCCTTTCCCTTTTATCCCTATTTACACCTTCTGGAATGATACTGTTAATCTTATGTCAATGAGCATCGGAAGTGTTTAGCTTCCTTTTCATTTGTAAAGAGGCTCATAGCTAAGAGTTTGCCTTAATTCTCAGGGGAGATCCTGGACTTGGGCTTTTCATCAATGCTGACACTGTTAGGACATTGGCAACTCTTAGAGATGGAATAAACGCCTCTTGCATAAAGGAATGTGCATGAGTCTTTGGGGGTGTCAGGGGTAGAATGTTATGGTTCAGGTACATGTGCCCCCCTCCAAAGCCTCTATGATATGCAGTCTTAAGTGGGGCTTTTTCAGAGGTGGCTGAATTTAGAGTGTGTGCTTGACTTATGGTGCAGTGCTAAGATTAAGGGTACCAGGATTAAAGGCGGGTAAATACTAACTCAGTCCACTGATTTGTTCGGCACTGCCCTAATCCTGGTAACTTGGATACAATATAAGGGACAGGAAGTAGCTTGTCTTCTGCTTTGCTTGCTTTGCTGCCTTCTGCCTACCATGAGCTATTTCTCCTCTGTGATGCCTATCTGCAATGACACTCTGCTTGGCAGATAGTTGATTATGAACTGAAACCTCTATGAACTGTGAACAAAATAAAACTTTCCTCCTTTAACTTTGGGTATCAGATATTTTGTCTTAGCAATGAGAAAAGTAACTAAAACACATACCACATATTACACAATAAGCAAAATAAAGTAAATGCAAAAGAACTGAAATTTTACCATACATATTATCAAATCAAAGTACAATGAAACTAGAAATCAATGGCAAAAAAAAACATGTGATACATGGAAATTAAGCAACATACAATTAATCAATGAGTCACAGAAGAAATTAAGGAAAAAATGATAGTTTCTAGAATTAAATAATAATGTTGGCAGAACATATCAGAATTTATGGGACACAAAGAAAGCAGACCTGAGAGGGAAATTTTTTGAACTCCCATATCACAAAAATAGAATGAGGCGGGGGATTTAGCTCATCAACTCAAGCACTTGACTGGTAAGTGAAAGGTTGTGAGTTTGATCCCTGGTACCAAAAAACAAAACAAAACAAAATTTCTAAAAGAAAAATATATATTTGGGCTGGGGGTTTTGCTCAGTGGCGTAAGTGCCTGCCTGGCAAGTGTGAGGTTGTGAGTTCAATCCCCAGGACCAAACAAACAAACACCAGAGTGAGCCCAAATAAAAAACCTAAAGATGTACCTCAAAGTCCTAGAGAAATAAGAAAAGTCCAAATCCAGAGCTAGAACGAGATTATAAAGATCAGAGCAGAAATCAAAGAAACAGACAAAATACATACACAGATATAAACACACACAAAGAATCAATAAATTGAAGAATTGATTCTTTGAAAGAATAAATAAACTAGATAAATCCTTATATAATCATACAAAAAAGAAAGACACAAATCAATGCCATTAGAAATGAAAAAGGTGAAATCATGATGTACACTGCTGAAGTCCAGAATATTATCCCCAACTACTTAAAGCTGTAAACCCATAAACTGGAGAGCTCAGAAGAAACAGAGACATTTCTAGATATATATGAATTGCCAAAACTGAACCAAGAAGACTTAAAAATTCTGAATAATCTAATAACAAGCTATAAGACTGAAACAGTAATAAAGCACCTACCAACTAGGAAAAGCCCAGGACCTGATGGATTCATTGACAGATGCTACAAGAACTTCAGGGAAGATCTATTTTTTCTCCTTTTTTTTTTTTTTTTTTTGAGATAAGGTTTTGCTATACAGTTCAGGTTGTCCTTGAATTTACTTTATAGCCCAAACTCACAGTGATCCTTCTCAGTGTCCCAAGTGCTGGGATTATGGGCATGTCTTGCCATGCCCAGCTCTTTAGGGAAGATCTAACACCAACACTCCTCAAACTCTTTAATGAAATTGAAAGGAAAGGTATACTCTCAAAGTCATTACTGATAGCTGGCATTACCCTGAGTCCAAAAGCAGACAAAGATCCAACCAGAAAATAGAACTACAGGCTAATCTATCTAATGAACTTAGATGCAAAAATCCTCAGCAAGATATTAGCAAATAATGCAATAAATCATTATACACCATGACCAAGTAGGTTTCAACCAGTGATGCAAAGATGTTTCAACATATGCAAATCAATAAATGCAAAATCCCATAAACAGAAGCCAGGATGAAAGTCACATGATGATCTCAATAGATGTAGAAAAAGCCTTTGACAATATCCACCATGTCTTCCTGTTAAAAATCCCTATGAAAATAGGTAGAAGGATCATACCTGAGAGTCATACAAGTTATTTATGATGCTAACATCATATGAAATGGGGAAAACCTGAAAGTATTTCCTCTAAAATCAGAAACAAGGCAAAGATCCCCCTCACTTTTTTTCAACATAGTACTCAAAACATAGCCAGAGCAAGTAGACAACAGAAAGAACTAAATGGATACATATAAGAAATGAAGAACTCAAAGTATCATTATTTGTAGGTGACATGGTACTCCACATAGAAGACCCAAAGAACTCCACAATAAATTCTTAGAATTAATAACCAACTTCAGCAATGTAGTAGGATACAGAATCAGCACACAAAAGTCAATAGCATTCCTGTATACTAATAATGAACTCACTGAGAAAGATATTAGATACACAATACCATACAGCAGCATAAAGAAAAATTAAATACTTAGGAACTGGCCTAACCAGTGAACTGTAGGATCTCAGCAATGAAAATTACATCACTCTGAAAAAGGAGATTGAGGAGGACATCAGAAAACAGAAAGGCATCCCATGTTCCTGGATCAGCAGAACCAACACAGTCAAAATGGCTATCATCCCAAACATATATAGATTTATTACAGTCCCAATCAGAATACCAACAGCACTCCCAACAGATTTAAAGAAAACAATCTAAAAATTCATATGGAACTAGACAAGGGCCAGAATAACAAAAGCAATTCTGGGTAACAGTATCACAATCTCAGATTTAAAGTTATATTACAAGGCCACAGTGATAAAAACAGCACGGTAGGGCTGGGGATTTAGCTCAGTGGTATTTAAGCGCCTGCCTTGCAAGCACGTGGTCGTGAATTCAATCCCCGGTACCAAAACAAAACAAAACAACACAACACAACAGAATGGTATTGGCATGAAATGAGAACTGTGGATTAATGGAAAAGAACAGGGGAAGCAAACAATCTCAGATACATTCAACTATTTGATATTTGACAAAGTAGCCAAAAATATACACTGAAGGAATTGTGGCCTCCTTAGTAAAAGGTACCGGGAAAATTGGCTAGCCAAATGCCAAAGATTAGGCCTAGACCCATATACCTCACCATGTACTAAACAAAAATCAAAATGAATAAAATCTAAATGTTAAAACAGAAACACTTAAACTGCTGGAAGATAAAATAGCAAAACTGTTGAAGACACAAGTGTAGGCAAGAAACTTTTGAACAGAACCCTTAATGGCACAAGAATAATACAGTACAGAGAATCAAAAAATGGGATGTCAAATTAAAAAGCTTCTGCACATCAAAGTAACCAACTGGCAGAATGCAGAGACAACCTATAGATTGGGGAAAAATTTTCCCAGCTACTCCTCAGATAGAGAACTATTATCTAGAATATATAAAGAATTAAAAAAATTTAGACACACCCCTCAAAATAAAAGACTCAATGAAACATGGGCAACTGAACATAACAGAGACTTCTCAGAAGAAGCACAGATTGCCAGTGTATACTTGAAACAATGTTCATTTTTTCAAGAAATGTTTCATTTCTCTAGCCATTAGAGAAATGAAAAATAAAACAATGCTGAGATATCTTACTCCAAGAAAGAATGGCTATTGTTAAGAAATCAAATAATAACAAAAGAGGAAAAAGGAATCTTTCTACATTGTTGGTCAGAATGTAAACTACTACAACCACTATGGAGATCAGTATGGAGATGTCTTAAAAAACTAAAAATAGAAATTCTATTTGATGCAAAGATTCCCCTTCTAGGTATCTTCCTGAAGGAACTCAAGGTATCATATTATGTCATCCATGCATGCCCGTGTGTAGAGCAGCATAATTCATGACATAAATCTTGGAAATAGCCTACAAGTCCATCAATAAATGAATGGATAAAGAAAATGGTTTTTATGTACAATGGACAACTACTCTGCCATAAGGAAAGTTAAGCTTGAGGCATCTGTAGGTAAATGGATGTGCCTTGAGATCATAAGGCTAAGTGAAACAAACCAGACACACAAAGTTAACTATCACACACTTTCTTTTATATAAGAAGCTCAAAGTATAACTAACAGGCAAAATAATGACAGATTATAGGAAGCATGGAGATCTTTTTTAAATAGGAGGGGGACCAAAGGATGGAGGGAGGGAAAGGAAGGAAGTGAGAAGGGATTTTTAAAGAAAGAGAATTGCAGAAAATCATGGAAACAAATGAAAAGGGAAACAAGAGTTGGAAGGAACAGTGAGAGATGGGAGGGGAAAGAGAAAAAGAACAGTAAGATGTATTATATACATGTGTAAACTCCCCATGCTGTCATCATGCACTGCAAACACTTACTAATAAACAACAACACAAAGAAAAGAAAACAAAATTGAGTAATGGGCCAGGAATGCTGGCGAGGCGGTGTCTAGGCGGAGTGTGAACAGTGGCGGGGAGAGCTGCTGGCCGGCTCTGGTGTGGAAGCCACACTCGCGCGGGGCCCCGAGGCTGGCTGGGCAGAAACCCTGAGTTTCGGTGACTATGAGGCTGGGTGCAGGACACCGCTGCAGGTGGTGGTGACTCCAGAGTGTAAAAATGATTTACAGCTTTGACAAGAAATACCTGTGGATTGCTCCTTCTTGGGGGCTCATCAGCCTTCAGTGGTCTTGGGGGCTCCCTTGAGGAGTATATGTCCTGGGACCCCCCACCTCTGTCAGGAGTGCCCGCCCCAGGTCTCCCTCAGCACTGGGCCTGTCCCTCTCTCGGGACGGACAGTCTGTGAGAAGACAGCCCCCCGCTGCAGGCAGGCACTGCGTCTGACTCAGCATGGCAGACCCTGAAGCTCACTCTGATCCTCATCAAGGTGGCTCCGGTGAGCCTGGCAAGAACAGGGCCGCAAGGGGGATGTGGGAAAGGCCCCTGCACCTTCCTGGCACAGCTTCTGCTCTCTCCTTTCCATTCCTGCTGGAGGGTTCAACTCAAGGGAAGGCTTGTGCATGACTGGCCCGCCATGGTTATCTTGAGTGTGTCGTGGGGACTCTCCCTTGCACTTCTCAGCCTATGTTCAGGAAAGGGGAGGTGGGCACATTCCCAGGAAGTGGCTCACTCCTCCCTGCCCCCAACAGGAGAGGCAAAGGGCAAGGTTCCTCAGAACCAAGGCCTTTATTTCACCAACCCCTTGGTGATGTCCATGGTCCCTCCTTGTGGGTTCCTTGCTTGGAAGGTGTGCCCTGCATAGCGACTTCCTTTTCCTCAAGTTAGCTTTATGCTTGGAGACTATGCTTCCCAGATATGGGTGGCCAGGAGCGAGCATGGCTTCTCCTTTGTCCACCATGATGACCATAGCCCTGAAGTACACAGGAATGTGTCACCAGGCCCTACCAGCGTGCACCGAGAAAGCCAGTGCTCATTCTGGCCAGTGTCCTGGGAGCATCGATCACGCACAGGGCCTGCAGGCAGTGAGCGGAGACACAGCTGCTGCAGTCTGTGGGGTCCTGGGCACAGAGGTAGCAGACACCACCTCAGTATTTATCAGAAAGGGAAAGAACATGTGCATTCCTCACAGGGAGCCTGTCTCTAGGTAGCAAGCCTGTGCTCCTCGCTTACAGCTTTCTCCAGGTCACATGGGACAGGCCTGGGATTCCGTGATTTGGGCAATGGGTCATTGTATCTTTTCTCCCCAACACTAGCGATCAAATTGAGGGCCTTCCCACTGAGCTACACCCACAACTCTTTCTGTCATTTTTAAATTTTGAGATAGGGTCTCACTAAGTTGCGAAGTCACCCACGTTGGGTGTGATGTTGCACTCCTCCTGCCTCAGCCTCCCAGAGTGCTGGGATTACAGGTATGCATCGCCTCATGCTGCTTACCACATTCTCACTGCATCCTCTTTTTCAGGGTCTCACTAGGTCATTTTTTAAAAGTGGCAACGCACGTCATGTGGTGGTTCTGTGGAGCTGAGGCTCACAGGAAGTGCTGCTGGGTAGAACGTCACTTCTCGGATGTACCTGGACATTCTAGCACCACCTTATTCAAGGGAAACTTTTTCTCCCAGGTTTTGCCCCTTATTTGCAGCTGTTGATAGAGCTGTGTTCAGGAGCACAAGAGGCCCTGAAGTTTACTTCTTGTATCACTCCTTGGGCTGGTCCACAAGCTGTGGCTTCACTTTAGTGACCTTGTAACTTGTGTGAGAAAAACACAGAGCAAGCAGTCCTTACTCCTTGCTATGACAGGAAGGAATGGTTTTGAGGTAAAGATTGTGCAATTAAAGTTTGTCACACACAAGGAAAAGTGTGGTTCCTCCCATATCAATAAAAATGGAAAGCAGTTTTGCAAAGATAACTGTCAGATCTGCTGGTTCATAGTACTTTAACCCATGGGCCATTTAGCTAATTACCACTCCCAGGGTATGAAATGTTGTACCTATTAACAATTGTCAGTGACACTGCTTCTGTCAAATAGCTGCTTTTATTGGCCTAAGTGTGAAAATACTGCGGTGATCATCAGCTGGCTGCCTGTTTGGGTTTCCTGTTGGTTGGTGCTGAGATCTAAAATGCGGTTTCCTCAGAGCTCGTGTTAGAACTTAACCGCCCTATATTCCAGATATAATGGTCATAAAGGCAATACTACACAGAATCAGGAAAAAAAGGGTAAACATTTTAAAGCAGTTAAAAGTATACAAATGTAAAATACTTTGTATTTTTTAAAAAGTGACATTTTGGCAAAATACTATTCATGTGTGAGGCTGGGGTGATGCTGCAGAGCTGCGGGCTCCATGGCTGGGCCCTGGGTGGTGTGTGTCCTGTGAATCCTGCAAGGCACTGGGGCCTGGGTTTTGAATGCTATGCCATGTACTCATGGAAGGGAACCTGGGTACCAGGAAGAAATGAGCCTATTACTCTTTGCGGGTGTTAAGCTATGACTCACATTTCAAGTACATGTCATTAACTTTTCTTAACATATGGGAAAATTCAAGTGTCAAGGTCAGTGACTTTGCCCATGGTTCAGATTCAGGAGGGCAGAAGAGCTGCTAATTTCTCCACCTAAACTGAATACATTGTATTTATGCCAAAAGCATGATACACGTGCCTAACACTAGGTGTCCAGCTCTGAGGGCACATTTAATACACTTTACTCTGTCCAATCACATGCTGTCCACATGCTGATAGGAGCTGAGATCTCCTCTGTGTACCTTGTGACATGAAAGCATATTACACAAGGCACAACTGCAAGAGAGCCAAGTGTTCTTGTCCTAATTACTACATCATCCTTACATGCAGGCCAAAGGGCATTTTCCCCTTTTGCCATGTTCCAACTCATCTCCAACACGGAGCCCACATTGCCCCCACCTCTTTCCATCTCGTCTCTACTTCTGATGAAAGGTTTAGTGCATCTTCCTCCCGTATGACATTTTCACCATTTCGGAGACAGCCCTTCGACTGCGCTCTCCCTGTACTCTGTAAGAGGTCAGTTCTAACGTGTCTTGCTCCTTTTTGTGGGTGTCTGTGCCTGATGACACACTTTTCCACATCTACCCATCAGAGACTCCCACGAAGGCACCAGATGGTGCGTTCCTGAGCGTCCCCGCCCTGTGACTGTCCTCACCCTCTGCACTCAGCTTTCTGAGTGACTGCCCAGTGCCACCTTGCACATGTGACAGCCTCTGTGGGCCTCCCTTCATTCTGCCAGAAAGTGGCAGAGCTGGATTAGCTGAGACCTCGCCTCTCCGAGAAGCCCAGCTCCGTGATGAGCTCTGCCTTCCTCACCCTCCCCTCCGGACTGCTGTGAACGGTGCCAGCAACACCAGCCACATTCTGGTGGCTCCGAGTCCTAACTGTCCCAGCAGCTGGAGCCCTGGAACAGACTGAAAGTGCTCACTGGTCCACCTTCTGACCTGACTGGGCACCACAAAGAGAAGTGAGCAGTAATTGTGTGCTCATTTGTTTCCTGAAATCCATAAAAGCCTCCTTTATGTCCTTCCAGAGGGTCCTCAGGTAGCCTATTGCAGTGGCTCCATTTAAGGACAATGAATAAGACACCCATCAGTCACTGGGCCGCACTCATGACACTGCTGCTGCTCCCACCCATTATCATTGTCACTATCATTATCATCACTACTACTACGGTACTGGGGATTGAACCTAAGACCTGTGCACTAAGCTACGTCCCCAGCCCTTTTTAATTTGATTTTTTTCTTTGGAGACAGGGTCATGCAAAGTCACTATGCTGTCCGGGCTGGGCTCGAGCTTGTGGTCTTCCTGCTTTAGGCTCCCCGAGTGCTGAAATTGCAGGTGTGTACCACCATGCCTGGCCCCACCCATCCTTATTTCATTAATTAACAAGCACAGAAAGAAAAAAAAAAAAACCTCTTACTATCCATTGAGTAGCTTTAACTAATGACAGTCTCAGATGGAAACAGATGAACTTATGAGTGAATGAGAGAAATTCTAGTGACCCTGCCATGGTCCTCGGAGGAGACACTGCCCCTTCACAGGAGGAGACCCTTGCTAGGTCTCAGGGCAGGAGGAGGGCGGCATGGTGAAAAGACACAACCAGATCCAACTATGGCTCCGAGGCGGTGCCGACACCCACCCTCAGGGGGCCTTTTCACTGTCTGTCTCCCACACCTGTCATGTGGACCAGGCGCACCTAGGAGAAGCTCAGAAAGTCTGGTAGCTCGCTGAACCCAGTGCCACTTCTGTAGGACATGTGTGGTGTGGTCTGGGATATCATCGCCTGCCTTCTGGGAGGTGAGGAAGAGGGCGGAGGGAGGCAGGCGCTTTCCTAGAGCTCCCTCTGCATGCTCTGTGACCTCCATTCCCGGGCCCACGTCATGTTACCAGGGCTCCCACACCTGCCATAACAGAGCAGCTGCTCAGCACATCTGTGGCCTGGGATGCTCTTGCTAGTCGCATCTAGCAGGTCTGAGCATATTTGCTCTTCCCCTCTCTGCCTGGGAGGAAGTGGACACAGGTGTGGGCCTTTGGCAGGTGCCATACCAGGGCCACTATGTGGTGTGTCCTCTGCCAGGAGACCTCTGTGCGCCCTTCTGCACTGCTGGGCAGATCCGGATCTCCAGCCACAGGACCTGAGGGAGGTGCACAGAACCTCTGAGACTTGCCCATGGCAGGAAACAGTACCCATGGAGTTAGAGGAAAACTCATGACTTCACGCCACAAGCTCCTGGTGCCCCGAGCACTGCGCTCACTGCTAATGGGCTCCTGCCCACCGTGCTCGTCACTGACGAAGAGCTCAGCAAGGCCAGCCTGAGTCTGTCCTGGTGGAGATCTGGGAGATCTGGAGTCATCAGAATGCTTCTTGGAAGACTGTCCTTACTGGACCAGGTCTCTGGGCAGCCCGAGCAGTGGGAACTGCACTGCTTTCCCCCTGCAGCTGCGTACATGCCTGCAGCTACTTGGCCTCTTTCCCAAATCCTGGGCCCCCCACCCCCTCTCTTCAGTCTGGCCTGCTTTGTATTTTGTCTTTCCATTCACTCTGTCATCTAGAATATCGGTCACTGGACCCCTGGCTCAGGCTCCTTCTAGAGACCCATGGGGCGGGCACCAGGTTGGGCAGTGTCAGGGAGGACAGACACACTTCCCTCCACAGACCCATAATACAGCCCCTAGCACTGGCATCCTTTCTCATCTGTCCTCTCGACTCATTCTTTCAATTCATCTTATTGTAAGTTGTTATCAGAAAAAGATTAAATTATTAATTTTCCATGACCTGTGCTTAGATTAGGGCTTTGAAATGAAGTACAAGATATACAAATGAAAGAGTGAGATGTCCTGTAACTGTGGACTCATATTGCTGGGGTTTGTAAAAGCTATGACTGAAAGTAATTCACAGGTTCAATGCATCCCAGCAAAAGTCCTGAGAAATAAAAATCCATCCTAACATTTACAGAATCTACATGGGAACTGAGTTGTCGAAACTGTTTTTGGAAAAGAAGAATAGAGCTGAAGGTCTCAGACTTCATGATTTCAAAGCTCACAGCAAAGATAAAGTGATGAAAATCATGTGGTGCCACCATGAAGATGGGCTTACTGACCAACACATGGAACAGAGATCCTGGCAGTAAAACTCTGCAGGTAGGGTCAGCAGATTTTCTACGAGGGTGCAAGAATGTTCAGTGGGGCAAAAGAACTCCTATAAACAGTGATAGGTAAATTGGATATCCACATAGAAAAGAGCAAAGTTGGACTCTTACCACAAATCCTGTAGGAACTCAAGAGGAACAAAAGACCTACATGCAAGACCCAAGATTGTAAAACTTACAGATGTGAACATAGAAAATGTGTACGGCATTGGATTTAGCAATGATTTCTTGGATACAATGCCAAAAACACAGGCACCAAGAGTAAAAATAGATATACTTGAGCACACTAAATGAAAACTTTTGTTCATTAAGGGATACAAAAAATAGAATGAAAAGGCAGCCTACTGAATAGAAGAAAATACTTGAGAATCATAAATCTGAGAAGGGACTAATAGTCAAAGTATATTAAGAACATCCACAATGCAAAACAATACAAATAATCCAACTGGATTACTGCATTAGGAAGTGCAAACCAAAGTCACAGATAAGATACTGTCCCATGACCAACAAAATGGCTTCTCTGATAGTAGTCACTATTGAAAACATCAAGTGTGGCAAGGGTACGGAGAATCTGGAAGCCTTGTGCACTGCTGGCAAGAGAACACAATTCTGAAGCTGCCATGAACAATGGTGTATCAGTTCTTCAAAAACTTAGAATTATCATTTGAGCCAGCTGGTCATTCTACTTCTGGTTCATAATTCAAAAAACTGAAAGCACAGTGTCAAGTGAATGTCCACACTCTCACTGACAGCAGTGTTATGTAATAGCCAACATGTGGCAGCAACTCAAGAGTCCACCGATGGCTGAATGGGTCAACAGAGTGGATCCAGCTGTACTGTGAAATGTAACTCGGCTTTAACAATGAAAGGGAATTCTGACACATGGCACTCATGGACTTTATGCTCCATAGATAGCCTGGGCATGAAGCGTAAGTATTGTTTGATTCTTTGAGGTATCTAGAATACTTGGATTCATGGGGACAGAAAGCAGAACACAGGTCTTCAGGGTTTGATATGGGAGGACGGGCAGCTAGATAAGAGGCACTTTCAGTCTTCCAAGATGAAGAGTTTTGGAGCTGGATGGTGGAGATGCTGCAGGGTGATGTGAATGTCCCTAACGACACTGATCTGCATAGTTAAAGATGCTTAACACGGCCAGCTGCAGAGGCGCACGCCTGTAATCTGAACAACTTAGTGAGACCATGTCTCAAACTAAAAAATAAAAAGGGTCAAAGATGTGGCTCCATGGTAGAGCACCCATGTTAGAGCCCTAATACTGCAAAAAAGGTTAAAAAATTGAATGATGCATTTTATGTCATATTCATTTTATAATAACTAGGACCTAGCACAGTGCTGGTTACATCATGAGAATGCAATAAACAGTGGAGAGTGACTGCATGGATCCTGATTTCTCTCAGATTTCTAAGACTACTCATTAAGCCATTTCATGTGGCACTCATATAGAAATTTTCTATTTATGTATGATATTTACATTAGATTTAAGGGTTGAAAGCCTTTAACACTTTGTTTACACAAAACAGAAAAGAACGTAATACACATCTCTCCTCCTTAGACCCAACAGTCCCGAGAGCTCTGTATCTGGCCACAGTGCATCCCTCACATTCACAATCGTGCCCTCGCAGTAGCAGAAATGTGGGGAGCACAGCCACCTGACCGAGGTGCCTGAGACCCACGTGAGAGGCTGCCTGGGCTCAGGACGTCTGCTTCTGTAGCCCGGCTCTGGCATGGTACCTGCAAAACCTATGAGTTTGAATTTCTTCTTTTGTTCACTTACTCATGCAAAGTAATGACCTTCCTCCCCTGTTCTTCTTTTGCAGTATGGGAGATGGGAGCCAGGCTCTTGTGCATGCTAGTAAGTGTTTCACCAGGGTTATGTGTTCAGCTCTTTTTAAATTTTATTTGGAAACTGGGTCCATGCCTAGCTGCAAGTTAACTGTCTTAGCTAATAGAACTAATTTCCCAAGACACCATAGGCGCTTGTTCAGGTAAGGTGAATCCAACTTTTTCTATCAGAAAGCACATAGCTTAGGAGCCTAAGGTCAGTGTCACAGAAGTCACTGCTGTACCTGGGACTTGGCTCAGCTCCCTGCACACCTGTGGGGAGGTGCAGGCCCGTGGCAAGGCCCACGGCCGCACAGCTCAGGACACACGCTGCCTCCACTCAGTCACAGCCCAAGCTGCTAAATCAATCCAGAGTTATCCTTTTTGTTTCAGTCAATGGGAAGCAGTTTACTCATTTTGGAAGAAGTGTTTAGTAACCTACGTTCACTCTGTTCCCCAGCCAGATTTACCACTGGGAATCACAACTGAAAGATCTCAGTGAATGGCGAGTGGGTACATGTGTGGGGCAGGACTGATGTGATGGTTGCGAACTCTCAGCTTCGCACCTCCCAGTCTGGTCTTGGCTCCTGGCTGCACACTACATGTCTTTCACCCTATAAATGAAATGCTGCTGGGCTGAGGACAGAAAGGCAGGAACATACACTCTGTATTATTGTAACATAATACAGAAAACTGACATTGTTATTGTGACACAAGTTGCTATCGTGTCACAGTAGGAGGACATGGTAAGAGAAGGGCCCAGGAGAAACCGAAGCCTGGCCTCCCAGAGCCCTGTGCTGCAGGCCGTGCATGTGTGTGTGTAAGGAAAGGACAACAGATGGGGTGTGGCACCTCCCAGTGCCACCCCCCTCCCGCCCATCCAGCTGTAGCAGGAGCCCTCACAAGGGGACACCTGAGAGGGTCTGCTTCCCGACAAGATGACGGCACGGGTTCCCTGGGAGTGTCCGCTTCTTGACTGATTCATGATGTCTGACCAGAAAGCCTCTGGCCTCCCTCGCAGGTCTTTGATGGCCCAGACTCCTGATGAGCATGAAGCCCCTCATGCTGGGAACCGCAGGCACTACAGCGTCTGCTTCAAGGGTGCCCCTGGAGCTGAGTGAGTTATGACAGGAGAGGAGCCGGCACAGGCGGGCAGGGACAGATGCAGACAGAGCCCATTAGCTGCGGTGCTGGCTGTGGCGCTCACACTCTCAGGCAGGTGCTGAAATGAGAGAGGCCGAGCCTGAGGACGGCGGGCCAAGTCGAGATGTGACAGCCACTGTGCAGACCATAAAAACCAGATGAGCCAGCAGATAGCTGCTCGATAGCAACTTGTGTCACAATAAAAATGTCAGTTTTCTGTATTATTTTACAACATCGACTAGCTTAGGAATGCTTTCAAGCAGGACACTGATACTCTCTATTGTTAAAAACAGACCTAGGCAGTTATTAACCGGTATTCACACAGCTCCCTCACTGCTGGGGTTTGTGAAGCGAGACCAAATTTCCTGTCTTTAGTATTCCTCCAGGAGCGCAAGCACGCGAGAGCGGGAAACGTTTCCACGCCAGCGACGCTGGGGCGCATGCCCCACGCTCTTGTGTTCCTCTACCTCTCCCTATGGAGTGTAGCAAAATTCTTTCCTTAATTTTATTTTTACTCTTTTCTCCTAAAAGGAACTCAAGACAAAACAAAAACAAAACAAAACAACTCGCCAAGCCTGTCTTCCTTACCGGGAGTCAGCAAGCCGGGACGGCTGTGCCCAGCGCTGGCAGGGTCTACGCCTTCCCAGGGAGCCTCGCCAGCCAAGGCTGCGGGGCGTGCAAATGGTTTCCAGAATGATTACCTAGGAAACGTGCCCTGGAATCCTAAGCGAGGGGACACTGTTTAGGGGGCCTTCGTCTTCGCTCCAGTGTGCATGGTCCGTGCTGAGTCAACTCGACACAGATGATGGTCCTCTGGACGGAGGTGCACACTGCCCTCCTTATGGGCTGAGGTGGATAAGCACATCACTACCTGGCACTGGCTTTCTTGATTGCCACCCTTCCTCTTGCTCACTGCTTCCAAGCTGAGCACATTACCTGGTGAGTCCTGTGTTGCTGGACTCATCCACCAAGACTACGGAGCAGTGTAGGGACACCCTGCCAAGCGTCCCAACCCCAGCCAAGCAGTGAGGCATCACGGGATGGGTAGGATGTGGGTCCCATCTCCCAAGTACATTCTTGGGCAAGTGACATCTACTGATCGTGAATGAGGAAAGCGGTATCTCTCAATGGTTAATTATATCCTCTTGAAACATAATCCTTCCAGATGGCTGAGGCCTAGCTCAGCAGTAGGAGCCCTTGTCCAATGTGCACGAAGTTTGGGGCGCCATCCCCAGCATCATACACACACATTACTTTCAGAGTAAACTCTGAAACATACTTAGAGAGTAGGCTGAAAAGATTAGTGCATACACTGAGCATTGTTTGTCTTGGGATTTGGGGACTGCCATGCAGCTCAGTGGTAAAGCTCATGCAGGAGCTGGATTTGTTTCTAGCACCACAAACGTGAGCAGGGAAGCTCAGTAGCAAACCAAAAACATGCGAGCAATGAGAGTTCCTCAGAGCTGAGGAACTGAGGCCCCAGGCTTGGGGAACCCATGTCACTTGCTGGTGTAGCACTGTCACCCCTGGCAAACTAGTGGTTGAAAACAGGCAAGGAACAGGGAGGTGCAATTCGAGTTTGCTCAGGAGAGATCTGCAGGTTAGGGACATCTGGGATTGTCCCCAAATATCTGCAGGATCTCTCCCTAGGCGAGAGAACACTGCTGTTTAGGTTAGGTAAATGCAGAGGTTACATGGGGGCAGGTTTTACTTTAATAGAAAAAAACCAAATGGGGTACCCCATGGGCAATGAGGAGCCCAGCTGACTGCCCACCCGCCCCCAAGAGATGTGTGAGAGGAGAGTGGAAATGCCTGAAACCCTATGCTGGGGTGCCTTTTGGAGACAATTCCCCCATCCCAAATGTATAATTTAGTGGTCTTTAGTTACTTTTCCAAGTTGTGTAAGTCATCATAAATCTATTTCAGAACATTTTCAGCCCAGTAAGGGACAGCCATTTAACTAAAGCATGTCCTCAGGCCCTGACATCTCCTGAGGATCCCATCCTGATGATCCGTCCTGCATCTGAGTACCCCACTCTGGGAACCATCAGGGCTGTACCCAAGAGTGACACATAGGGTGCCCGACCAAGACAGGTAAGGGGAATGACAGACAGGATGGAGAGAAAGAGATTGGCAGGCAGGTGACAGAGGTCCATGGGTGGCCAAAGGGCAGGTGACAGTGAGGTAGCAACAGGATATAAGGAGATTCCTTTCTCACTGAGCCTCTCCAACTCCATACAAAGTCCTGGTCATAATAAATCTGTGTAAGGAAGCAGACACTGTTCAGACAGCTTATAACACACTTTTAAGGACCTTTAAGAATACTGACTCATGTTGGGCTGGGACTTTAGCTCAGTGGCACAAGCGCCTGCCTGGCAAGCGCAAGGTCATGAGTTTTATCTCCAGTACCAAAAAAAAAAAAAAAAAGAAAATAATATTGACTCATATTAAGACTTCAGATTTTAGCAGAAAGACAATCACAACTACTATGCAACATCCACTAAAAATATCCAGTTTAAACCCAGTTTATTTCTCTAACAAGTTAACATGCTGCTCAGAAAAAGAGTGCCATTTAAGCTCAGGGTTTCTGTGGTCACCCCAAGATAAATCTTGATTGCCTAGACTTGGTCATTCTGTGTGACAGTCAGGCTGGGCACAAGCCCTAAATGTGTGTCAAATCGCTTCCCACTGCAAAGATCCTGCATGTGTCCTCCAAGCAGGTGCTTAAGTAGCGCTGGAGGAAACCACTTGTGTGCTGGTTTCTGTGCCCACTTACTTCCTCACTAAAGCCTACTGGGAAAACAAGCCTTTCCCCATTGTATTTGGGTGGCAATCATGTGATGGGCAAGGTGAAGCCACCATTGCTGTGCCACGAAATCTCACAGAGTCCTGAGACTCTTAAGGAAAAGCATAGGACTCAGCTATGACAAGAGCAAGACATTGTGAGAGCTAGTTTTTTAAGGAGTGGGACTCACTGTGTCTTTATGTTTAAAGCACCTAAATCCAAAAGCAATAAAAACAACCCAAAATGAGCAAGTCATGTTAGCTTTTTGGAAATTTGAAATTTCTGTAGGCATATGATACACCTGTCCAGGAAGGCTGGGGATTACAAGGGTGGGAGTCCTAGGTGGTGTCCAGTAGCAAAACACACACATGCTGATGAGAAGAACGTACAGGAATCACAATTGCAGTTAGAATCATCAAGCAAAGCGTGACTAAGTTGCAAAATTCTGGGATGAATTTGAGTTTGTTCACTTCCTACGTCAAACAAGAAAGAGCCCACATACCACCGCACTTGGGAACGGATTGTTTAGATTGCTAGCTGTCTAGTACCTGAGTTCAAGTCACCTGCTAGGCTTGTGAGACACAGGTACTACATGATAGACGATGCTGCTGGCTCCCTTAGAATCCACTTCCTACTCTGAAGTCTTTTAAAATCCACGTGGCCACACGCAGGGGTGGAGGGGACTCCTGACAGCACCTGGAATCCTTCAGAGAGCAGCTTAGAAGACAGGCACATTAAGAACTCTCATTCTTTCCAGCACAGTTCCATAGATTTGTAAATAAATCAGTGCAGGCCACACTATATGGCCTCCATTTTCCCCATCTTGACCTTGAGATATGGCCTGGGGAGACCGAAAGTCCCAGCAAGCAGTTTTCAATCTCTATCAGAGCAGCCCCACATAAAAGATGAAAGCAATTACAGTGAGCACTGTTTGCAGCCAAGACCTCAGCACAGTCCTCCTGGCTTCTGGAAAGTTGCTGGGGGTCCCTGCAACTGGCCCAGAGTTGGGGCACAGGCCTAACCAACATCTTTTTCAAATTATAAACCCATTTGGGTTATATTCTTCTGGGCAGAGCTGTAGATCCCAGCGCAGACTGCGCAGCAGGTGCTACTACATCCAGTTGTGATCGGTGAGTGATGGCCCAGGAACCTGGGAAGGTGTTAATAAGAAGCCAAGACTGTCATCAGAATACTCCAGCACTTAGGCAGCTCCGCATCTTCAAAGCCCTTCGCAAACATTCATTAATTAATATGCAAGACGCCCCTGTGATGTCGTTAAGTATTATTATCTCCACTTGACATAGAAGGAAGCAGACAGGTTAAGTGGCTTGCTCAAGGCCACACACAAACTCCAAGTGGGGCCAGGAATGAAAATTAGAAGCACCTGACCCAGCACACAGGGAGGCCTGCTCTGGGGGTCAGTGGCTCACCTGCCCCCAGCACGCGGCCTGTGGTTTCAGGACACAAGCTGACCTATGCAGGAGGCCCAAGCTCCAGGGCATAGGACAGACCCTGTCCAACCTGGAACAGCACCCAAGCTGGCAACACCACTGCTGTCTATGCTAGAGTCTGGATGTTTGTGTCTCAGAACTCCTGTCGGGCATAGAATCCCCAGAGTTGCACATCAGCGGCATTTGGCAGGGACCTTTGCAAGGTGATAGGCAGACACAGAGCCTAACCCTAAACCTAACCCTCACAGGCTAATGGGCCATTGAGGGAATGGCTGTCAGGAAAGCAGCTCTTTGTGGCACACTTGCTGTCCTGCCATGTGCTGCCCTGGGCCACCATGGACTGCAGAGTTCCCAGCATGAGACCCTTGCCAGAGGCAGCCCCTTGACCTTGGACTTCCCAGCCTCCACAAGTATAAGAAATAGACTTCTGTTCCTTATAAATGACCCAGTCTCAGGAACTCTGTCACAGGCTGCTTGGCAGGGACCTGTGAGTTCATGGGCTGTGCCTGCCCACAAGGCCTTGGGCTCCTGGGGAGGGTGGTGACTGCGCCCTTCCTGGCTGCAGCACACAGTGAAGCCCAGAAGGAGTTTTTCAGACAAATGCTGACCTCCACCCAACAGGTAAACTCCATGCACCAGCCACTGGGGTTTCTTAGCACGAATCAGGCTAAAAGCTGCTTACAATAAGGAAAAACAGTCAACTTTCCTCCAGTGATATTTTTTTCTGTCAGATGAATTCTGAAACATTACCTGTTTCTACTGCAAAAACCAATTCTTGGGCTCTTTATCATTTCTTTTTAAGATATACATCTGTTCTTAGATGCTTGAATTGTGTATTGGCCTTTGGTCAAAACTAACAGAAGTGTGGGCTGAGCTGCTGGCCCTGGATTCCTGGGTTGTCCCTGCATCCCCAGGATCCCCAGACCCCCATTCATCCGCCCACTGCCTCCAGCCCACGCATGAGGTTGCACAGCCCGCTCACTGGGGCTCCGCTCACACACACACACACGGCAAGTGGGGAGGGAAGAGATCATTTCTCTGGGGAAAAATATCTGCTTAGATTCTCTATGCCCTGAAAGTGATGCATCCTGAGCACAAGGCAGATCGATGCAGAGTGGTTTACTGCCCACTACGCTGTATTGAAGTTTCTGAGTCTTGTGTAAACTGTTCCTTGGTCCGCTGTGGTTCTGGCCTCCAAATTTGGGGGGAAATGCTAATATTTAATATTTAAGCATAATATTTAATTTGGAAAAGCCCAGTGATTGTATAGCAGTAAAGAGACTTGGACAAACGGGCAGAGATTTTTATAATCTCACTGATACCCGGGTACAGGGCAGTAAAAACATTTTGAAACTGAAGTTAAAATCATCTGAAATGTAGAATTAACATATTTTACTTTAGTCGTGCTCTTTGGGATCACTTACCCCGGACACATGTGCTGTGTAAATATATATATCCTTCTGCATATACAGTTGGCTTTGCACGTCTCTAACACCTTGGACGGAGCATGATTCATGGAATTGGCAGCTGGCAGTTTATCTTTTACCTCTGTATTCAAAGGTGGCTTATACATTTAAAGGGACAAAATGTGTAATCATCAAGACTTTAAAAGATTTCAATTCCATGTGGGACAGAGGTAATGGGCCAGGCCACGAATTATGTGCGAAAGTGAAGTAATGGAAGGGGCGGGGGAGACAGACCCTGGCTTGTTAGTGAAACGGAGAATAAAGAGGAAGCTTTGCTGCGTACAGCACTTGCACTGTTTTCCCCAGTGCCAGGATGGGCACCTGGCAGGTATGCGCCTCAGGTGAGTTTCGCTGCTAGCCCAGTGTCTGGGTTCTCCTCTTTCACTGGGACCAGAGCAGGAGCTTCCCTTCCTCCCCTGGCCATGTGTTCCTGCTGTAGCTGCCCTGGAGGGAGAGGAAGGCTCTGTGGTCCCTGGTTTGTATGCTGGCTACGGCCCCCGGGAGTGGAATTCGTGTTTGGATGAGCCTGTCTTTAATGTGGCAAGGAGACAGGCTCTTTGAAAGCATCCTGCTGAGCTCAAATAAGAATTACTTTCTAATCAGAGTCTTAATGTTTTTGAATTTAGTGTATCAGGTTGAGTCCTGCAATAGAACTTTTCTCCCTGGGGGTCGAATTTCTAACTTCACTGATTTACAGGTGTTAAACTTGATCTTTGACACCTTAACAGAGGTCAGGCAACTGGCCCATCAGTGCAGGAGTGATAATGACTTTCCTGCACACAGGCTAAGGAGGCAAGTAGCAGTAGAGCAGGCAGGCCCTCTGCAATGGATAGAAGAACCAAGACTGTGAGTCCCCCAGTGTCAGACCGCTGTGAGGTCCTAGAGTGTGGGTTCGACTCTCACTCTGGGATCCTTGCAGCTGCCCTGGACACCTGCCTCTCCTCCTTTTCGGCACTGTTTCCTGTCATGGGCGGGGCAGCCAGTGCTGCTCTCCCCTCATCCTGCAGAAGCATCAAGACCAGGATCCTGTCCTGCAGCAATGCTGCAGCCTCCTGCCAGCCCAGCCACACTGAACTAGAGCAGTGAGGTCTCCTAAGCATTCGTCTACCTATCACGGGGCTGTTCTTGTAAACCTAGAAAGTTATGCAGCCACTCAGTGATTCACAGGCAAGACATGAAAACTTCAGACATCTAAGCAACATGGATTTATCCTTACACAGTCAGCTTTTCACGTGAAGGTGGTGCAGCTGGTAAGGGAACTTACTGAGCTTCCACAGAATTCAGAATTCCCTTGGGGTCCCAGGTGGGCTCTGAGGCCACCTTGCTGGAGGCATCTCCTTCAATGTCAAAACTAACCTGAGTCACAGTTACAGTTTTGGCCCTCAAGGTCCCAGTGTCCTGGAAACCATGGCATTGAGGAGGTGAACTGGACTGATGGCGGGTGGGGAGTTAAGGCTGCATCCCTTCCCTCTGACAGCATGAACTCAGCTGGACACTGGCCTTCGTCCACAGTAAATGTGGTCAGCTTGCGTACCCAGCCACAGCTCTTTACAGGGCAGCAAACCCAGGGAGAGCGAGCTGGGTTTCCTGCTGAGTCCTGGGACCCTTGGAGTATGTATAGCATGGTCAGAGTCCAGCGGCTGCTCGGCCTGCAAGTGAGACTAGCATGAGGCTGGTGACAGCCATGCCTCTGACCCTGTCACTGACCTGGCTGAGGGTGTCCTCCAGGGTTGTGGGAGCAGGGATGGGAGCAGCAAGTCCGACTGGAGAACTGGGAGATGGCCAGACTCAGAGGGATCAAAGTCTGCCGTTCTGCCTTATCTATCTGGACCCATAATTCAAGGATGAAATTGCCCCAGGTTTCCCCTGCTCGCCATTAAAACCCATTCAATCATGGTAGGCAAAATGCAGTCACACTCAAGCACCAGATGTTATCATTACAGCCCTCTTTTTATAAACCCATGCTGAAACCTGAGTGGTTGATGAGACCAGCTAAGCAGTTGTACCTCTGACCCGATTGCATTAAACTTGCCCTATCAATTTGAGCTTAGTATAAACACCATTTCCCAGAGCCCCTCGTGAAGTCAGCGGCGAGAAGAAGCTGACTAAGCCTAAACATTTTTTAACAGCAATCTTGTCTTACAACACCAAGGGGATTTGCTGGGCATCTGGGGCTTTATAAAACCATATGAACATGCTGAAAGAATTAAAATCCTTTAAAAATGAAAAATTGATGGTGACAGTCCCTTCTGAAGACTAGTTGGTGTAATGGCAGCTAGGAATGGGTAGGGGTGGTTGGAAACACTTTTGTAGTTTTTAAAGTGACAGATTTTTATTAGTTTCTTTCTTCCTTCTCAAATGTTTACTCTAAGGTGGCCTTTCCAATAACCGAAGAAACAGTATCTCACTTCTCAATAGCCTGGACGTTTTCAGAGGGATTGAACACATTTATGTCCTGGTCAGGCTTCCTTCTGATGGGCCCTGGAGTGCCCTGGACCGAGCACGTCAGGGGAAGCTGCACTGATTCTCCCCATGTCACATGAGCTCCAGCCCACTATGCCCAGGCCAGACGGGGCTGGGACCCCGGGACCAAGGAAGGCAGTTCCGGAGCATTGCTACTGCTTTCTTACTATGCCAAATAAGTAAAAGCTAGATGTTTTGTAAAATGTAAAAATACATATTTTAGAAATACATACACTTTGATATAATGCTACTTCAAAAAAGCAAACCAAATATAGAAGTTTATGGTTTTTGTTTGTTTGATGTGAAAAGTTACTCAGTTACCTTGTGGCTTAACTTCCAATAAGCAGGACACTTCCCTCTTCTGTTAAAATGCTACACAGGGCATTGGTGAGTAAAATAGGTGTGTGATTTTAAGATTCATAAACTTCCAGAAATCACTTTGACAGTGGTATGCGCCTGGGGTGGAAGCACTCTGGGAGCTAAGACAGGAGGACAGCCAAGTTCGAGAAGAAGCTGAGCAGCTCAACAATTTAGTGAGACCCTGTGTCAACATAAACATGAATAAGTGAAGGGCTGGGAACGTGGCTCAGGGTGAGTCCCTGGGTTGAATGCCTAGTACATGTGCACACACACAGTTACTTTGAAAACTGTCTTCTCAGTAAAATAAAAATAAGTCTTCAACTATAAATTGTGAATTAAAAAACAAAAAAGGTATGATGCCTGCAGTCCCAACTACTTGGGATGCTGAGGCAAGAGAATCACTTGAGTCCAGGAGTTCAAGGCCAGCCTAGGCAAAATAATGAGACCCTACCTAAAAACCAAACCAAACCAAACAAAACAGAAAGAGGGAGAATATGTAAATATTTTAAGAGACACAGGGGAAAAAAAGGAATTCAAACACTGAAATAGTGCATTCTCCAGTAAGGGAAAAATGCCATGAATTTAGAAGTAGTCTCGGAACATGTGTAAAGATGTGTAGTTAGACAAACCAACATGACGACATCTGATTTTTGCCAAATCAAACAAGCCAGTGAGTTTCCAAACAGGTATCAGGCAGCACCCTGGTGATGGTGAACCACCGACCGTGCACGGATGCTGCTCCTACCTGTGCAGTGTCAGCCCTGAACTCGGGGCCAGGGACCTCTGCCATGCGGCCAGCCCGGCTAGAATTACCCCAATGCTATCTGCAAGGGAGAACAGAGCCCGCAGTTGGGCCTGCAGTCTGTGCTGATGCTGGCCATCCCTTGGGCCCTCTGAGGACTAGGCGCCCCCACCTCCTCCCATCCTGTAGCGCTGACCCGTCCCCCATACACAGCCCACGGCCTCTGAGGCTGTTCCTGTCCCTGGGATTCAACTCCTGCCCTAATCATTCGTTAGTGAGGAAAATGCACTCTGGGATAACACCTTCCACTGGATGGAATTAAAAGGAGAGCCCGGGTGTGCGTGTTTTGGAGTAGCAGGGATGGAGGGGATGGGGGTGAAAACGTGGTAGTGGCATCCCTCAGGCCACAGGGGTCTGACACTGAGAAGTGTCACTTCCTGTTCCACTCAGGCCAGAGAAACCTCCTGGGGCCCAAGGCCGGTGGGCAGTGGGGGCCACACAGGAGTGTACCGGAGCTCATGCATGGGAGGAAGGATCAGGCAGAAGTCGAGTACAGCCCGACACTCTGGACCCATGTGTGCAGTGGGTGGCTGGCTGAGCCTCCCCTGGCTGGCTGCTGGGACTGGCAGGCATCAGGCTCGACATGAGGCCCAGAGGCAGAAGGGACGCGCTGCTGGTCAGTACTGTACATAGCTTCCGTGAAGATGACTTTTCTTGCCTCGATGTGAAAGGGCTATTTCAAAATCAAGTGTTCCTACTTGCTTGACCTACGCTGCAAGCACAGAAAGATTGGGAAAGCTCTGGCAGCCAGACCAGCCCTTGCACTGAACAGGCATGCTGGAATGTGGCATTCTGCTTCCCAATGCAGGCTTCACGTTTCTTAATGGGCACTTCAGATATTTAAATGAATTTGTTTTCTCTCTACTGGGATAAGACAGAGGCAAAAAGTCTGACTGTGAAAGGCTCCACAGTTGTCTAGTAGCTTTGTAACTTACAAGGTGCTGGGATGAGGAAAAGTTGCTAGACTCCTCCCTCAGACTCTTCCTAAGGTAATGGCTTGGTAGTACTGAGAGATAATCATCTCCTTGTGTCTTTTGTCTCCAGCTATATTTTTAGTTTTCTTTCTGCATTCCACGGTTCCAAAAGCTGAAGTCATCTACAGGTCAAACCATGGCCTGGGGTAAGTACCTCGTACATCTTGCAAAAATCCATCTCGGTTGGGAGAACATGAAGTCTCTTGCTGGCTGTGGGCTGTGCCACACCCCTTCTGAGTCGTCTTTCCCAGCTGCCAACCTGAGGACTTGTGCTCAGAGCCCCCGTCACCCACAGTTGCAGCGCTAGCCAGAACGCAGGACAACACAACCCATTTCCACGATGCACACCTGCGTGCAGTGTGGGGGCCCCACAGCCTCTTTCGCAGGCACAGCTGCCCGGCACACGCAGGATCGGCCGAGCCCTGCCTGGAAGAGCTGCTTTTTGGCGTCAGTCAGCCATGCAGAGCGAGCTCACCTTTCTCAGCCTGCAGCCCACCAGCAAAGAGGCCAAGCCGCCAGCAGCCCACCCTTCCCGATGCGTATGTACAGACCATGCACGGGTGGGAGGGGCGCTTCTTGCTCAGCGCCCCCTCAGAGCAAGCCAGCGGTGGGGAGCAGGCTGCCTGGCTAGGTGGCTGTGTGGCACTGTGGGACGCCCTCACTTGAGTGGCTTGGCCTCCTCATGGGGCCCAAACTGCCCCCTGGCTCCCTCACTCTGCCATCCAGGTTGCTCTGATAAAGGGATCAACACACAGAACTGTTAAGCCACAAAGTCAAAGCCCTGAGTTAATAAATAACATCACTCTGGTGATCTGAGAGGCAAGCATTGCATGTACTTCATACAGTAAATTAAAAATGAGCAAAGTCACAGGGCTGGCAGTGTCATAGTTTCCTTACACCACTTCCACCTAGGCAGGTTGCCCCATGTAAGACAGTGCCCAGCAGCCCCAGCAAACGCCACTCTGGCCTCCTGGGGGGTCGCACAGAGGTGCAGGAGCTGCAGCCTCTTGCTGCATTTCTGCAGTGATGCAGGGGCCTGGGGTCCGAGTTGTGCTTCCGGGGGAGCATGGGTGGGAGTGGCTCGAGAGAGCAGGAACGGTGCTGGTGGCTGGGAATAGAGTGGTAAGGAGGGAAGAGGGAGAGGCAGTGGGCTATGTGTGGGGCAGTGCAGGAGCAAGTGGTCAGGTAGCACTGTGCCCAGTCGCATGGGCTGCCTGCCAAAAGAGAGACCAGGTGCATCTGCTGGTCCCGAAGCACAGCTGTCATTCTCAGAAACAAAAGCCTTTCTGAAATTTCCAGTTCCACCATAATCGATATCATCAAAGTTGATGTGAAAAGAGGCATCCAAAGGGCTGGTTTTTTAATAAGTGGGATCTGAAGCCGGGCAGCTGTGGTGGAGCATGCCTGTAATCCCAGCACTCAGTAGGCTGAGGCAGAGAACAGCTGTGAATTTGAAGCCAGTTTGGACTATGTAGTGAGTGGGAGGCCGGCATGGACTACATAATGAGATCCTGTCTAAAATGAGGAAAATTCCTCCAAAACCAAAACCCAAAGCCCAGAAACAAAACAGTGAAATGTGTGATGCTGGGAATAATTCTAAGATGGGCTGGAAGAAGACCGAGGCATGGCTGACCAACTGCATCAGGTAAGAAGACCAGCTTCAGCACCAGCCTCCTGATAGGGAGATGCTGCTGACTGGTGGGACTCTGCCAGGGAGCAGGACAGGAATAGTGGCCAGGCCAGTTTCCTGCGCACTGCTTTCTGCCACGAGTGCTGTCTGGACCCTTGCAGCACTGCCTGTGGTACCATCCTAGCCTGCTGGGAAGAAGCTGCCGGGTCACAGGCTGCAAGGAACAACAGCCTGGGCTCCCTCCAGATGCACCGGGGAGGGTGACTCCTGTGACTCCGAACTTATAGCTCCCGGCTGGGTGCTGAGCCGTTCAGCAGGCACATGCAGCTCCTAACTCCACATTTCCAAAGCAGCCAGCAGCAACTGCAGAGTGGCATGGCCGCCCGTGGCCTGCACTTCAGGGGAAACAGATGGGGGTTTCCAACTGCTGCTCACTCCAGGTGGCAGGACTCTAGAAATGCCATGGCTGCGTGACTGGCAGTCACCAGCTCCCTTCTCCCACTATGCTTCCGGCTAAGATGCTCCTACATTTTCCTCAGTCAGGTTTCCCAAGGGCTTATTTATGTATTTGTAAAGTATACCTAATTTCCCAAACTGTTTTAGCTTGCTGGAAACAGACAAGGACTGGGCAGCGGGGTGGGGGGTCTGTCTAGTGCCTGCCCAGCCCCGCGTTCCACCACCGGCCACACAGAAGCTAGAGTGCACACAGCCCTGCCACGGTCGTCCTGCATTAGGCTGGTGCTCAATGGCACTGCTGTGCACACAGACAGCGACGTTCTCCCTGAGCTCCGTGCTGCCCTGGCTCCTCTGCGCAGTCCTGGGAGTTCCAGCGCACGCCATGATGCAACCCCACCCTTCGGTGCCTCAGTTCCACAGCCGGAAAAGCGGGTCCATTCTTTTCTCTTCCCCAAGCTCTGGGCAAACACTAACTTTTTCACGATATGCTTTTTCTGTGTTATTATATAATGGTGTCATGAAATACACAGTCTTCTCTGATTGACTTCTTTGATTTATCAATGTGCACTTAAGGTTCTTCCATTTTTCATTCAATTTGTATGTGTGTGTGTGCGTGCGTGCATGTGTGTGTATTGGGAGTCAAATTTACTACCTGATGCTTGCCAGGCAGGTGCTGTGCTGCTGAGCTATATCCCTGTCTCCTGTTCCTCCATTATTTTGCAGCTTGATAGCTCATCTTTTTATTGCTGAATAATATTCCAATGGATAGACCAATGGATAAACCACACTTTATCCACTCACTCACAGAAGTGTATGCTGCTTGCTTCTAGTATCTGCTAAATATGAGTAAAACTGTTGTAAATATCCATGTGCAGATTTTTATGTGGATACAAGGTTTAACTTCCTTGGGTAAATACCTGGCAGTACAATTGTTGGACTATGCAGTAAAACAGTGTCTAGCTTTTCAAGAAAGAGACTGGGCCAGGCGTGGTGGTGCATGCCTGTAATTCCAGCACTTGGGAGGCTGAGGCAAGAGGACTGCCATGAGTTGAAGGCCAACCTGGGCTATGCAGTGAGTCTGGGGCCAGCCTGAACTACATAGCAAGAGTTGTCTCAGAGAAACAAAAAACCAAGAAAGAGACTACACTATTTTGCATTCCTAACAGAAGTGAATAAGCATTCCCATTGCTCCACATCCTGGCAGGGTTCCCCCTAGGTCTAGTGGCATCTGGTTGTTGATTTAGTTTGTCATTCCCAATTCCGTGCCAAGTGTATTTTCATGTACTTATCATCTGTGCATCTACTGTGTCTTGTTAAAAGTTTCGGTCCATTTTAAAAATAGGGTTGTTTCTTTTTTTTGTTGTTGAATTTTAAGAGTTCTTTGTATATTTTGGATACCAGTCCTTTATCAGATATCTATTTTGCAATCACTTTTGCTCTGTCTGTAACTTGCCTTTTTGTTCTTACCAGAGTTTTCAAGAGCTGAAGTGTTTAATTGTACTGATGTTCCACTTACCAACTTTTCCTTTCACAGATTCAGCTTTTGGTCTGTAAAGTCCCCACCAAACCCCAGATCACTTCTATTTCTCTCTACGTTAAGTCCCACAATTTCTATGTGCACATCAAGGCGTTCTTTACCTCTTCCCACTTCTTTTTGGAGACAGGGTCTTGCTATGTAGCCCAGGGTAGCCTCAAACTTGTGCAATGCTCCTGTCTCAGCCGCCGAGTGCTGGGATCACAGGCATGCACCACCGTGCAGCCCCTGTGCTGTTTCTATTCTGGCACTTCCCTCCTTTCCTTTCAGTTCTTTCCTGGAACTTGCAGCTTCCTGCTCCCCTCACTTCTGTTTCCACAAGGGCGAGCATTGCCTGAGCTCCCAGGACGATGGTCCCGCATGGCAGCAGGCTCCGCTCCTGACTCTTGCTCTTCTCCCCCACCGGGGGCCCGCAATGGCCTGTGGGTGCAGCAAAGAGGCCTCAAACGCAACCCCCGGAGTCGGGCTTTTGATTTACTGTCAGTGGCAGCTTTGGGGGAGGCTAAGATTTCCTCCACGGCCCTTGTTCTGCTCCCGCCACTGGATTCCCTGGGGACACCCTCTCAGTCAGCAAGGGGCCCTCATCACCCAGGCCAGGGGTGACTGCTGTAAGCCGGGCTGGGCTGTGGATTGGTGGTGCGTTCAGGTTGCCCTTCCTACGGGAACACCAGGACTCTGGCGAGCCTTTCTCTCAAGGGAGGCCTTTGTTAGGAGCGCTCCTCTGGGCTGTTTCAAAACGGCCACTTCTCCACGCCCCTGACAGGAACGGAAGACGATTTTTTTTCGGGTGGTCACCCCAAGAGCCTAGTGAAAAGTGGTCCCTCCTACTGTGGGGTCTCAGCAGCTCAGCCTCATCCTCAGGCGTCCATGCAGCCTGCCCCGAGGCCCGCTATTGCTTCTGACAGGGGCGGTGTCTGCTCCTGGAAGCCTGGCCTTTGTCCTCAGAGGTCCCTCCACTTCTGAGGGCGGCCTTACTCTGAGACCCCACTCGACTCCCCATGGCCAGGGAGGGCTGCTGGCTCTGTCTGCTTGGCTTTTCCTCGCTGTGCAAGGCCTGTGGGGCTGAGACTGGTAGTGAGCTCAGCGGATCTCAGCGCTCTCCTTCTCAGCTGAGCACAGTCCAGACTGAGCCCATGAGGGGACACTGTGGCAGACGGTAGCCAGGGGACATGGGCTGCTGAGAACACTTTCACCTCACTTGTAATCAGAGGCAAAAAGTGAAAATACATTAAGCAGTTATCCTTCTCTCTAAGACACATTTATAATGAGGAGTGATTTCCCATGTCAAAATCTACTTTCAGGCATCTCTTTTGATTAGTTAGACTTATTGTAAAGACTTTATTTTCATTTATGTAAGCAGAGGAAGAAAGCACAGGCAGCTGTGTTGCTAAACACAACAAGGATGTCATTACTTGTTTTGAACAAGCAGTACCGCAGTGCATTCTGGTCCCTGCAATATGATTTTGATAGCGAAGGGAAACACCAAGTGCCTTTTATCAGAACAACCTTAGACCAGAAGCATTTCTCCAATTTACATGGCCTGCTCCTCTCGGGTGAGAATGCAGGTATCCACACACGATTCCTTTTTTCTCACAGCCTGTACCATGAACCTGTCCGGAGCACACAGTGCTTGCCAAACACTTGTGCCCGGATGTATGAGTGATGGCTGCAGCTCCAGAGCAATACCATGTGCAGAGCCTGACCCTGGCTCCCACCGGGCCACACGGCTTTGGTCCCAGCCATGGCAGAGGGTGGGAGAGTTTTAAAATATAAATAGAGACCAGGACAATGACTGTATTTATTGGAGGTGACAACATCATTAAATAATTTAGGTCAGCTGACGCAAGTGCAGAAAAGCTGAGCCCTTCCAATAGCTGGCATGGTGCTCTACCTTCATCAGCAGGTTGAGAGTGTGTCCTGGCTAATGGCACTGTGTGCACTGCCCTCTCCTCCCCATGCTTATTGACACTGGTTTGGAGAGGAGGTCAGATCTGCAAATGCCCACAGAGGGATGAGTGAGCCCTCTGAGGATGCATAGAGAAGCTTATCTCTCCATGCCCTCCGCCCCATGCTGGGCACCTCACGGGGGGAGCTCGGCCACAGCAAGTCGCCACAGTTCAGTGTGTGCCATATTTTGATAATATACAGAGAGCGTTTTATTGCAGTCAAATAATATCTTGAGCTCCCACAATAGCAAACTGCAGGAACTTCAAAGGGATTCCAGTCCAACTGGAACCATCATTACAAAACAAATTTTAGCTTTATTGTTAGCCAGACCACAAAGGGGCCGAGACTGTGCCAAAGTAAATGCTCTTGAATCTCCTCTATATATTACCTTTGAACAATTAATTGGTCTCCTGAAGACTAGAGGGGAAAAAAAGGAAAGAAAACAAAATAAGAGATTGACAATAGAATATATTGTTCTTGGATGTCACAGCACGGAGAAGCCACAGCCAGGGTGCACAGAGCCCTGCCAAATTGATCATTAATCTCCACCAGTCTGTAATTTCACATGTGGTTGGAGGCTGAAATTATGCTCACTTTGTAGATGATGTTTTTAGTTGGTCATAAAGAGGAGATTCAACTGCCCAGGAGAACACATTGTATTCAATATTCAGATGTGCACCAGGCCCTTGTCACCAGGCCTGTTACCACCGCCACTAGGCCCAGAAGGTGAAGTTCACCCCCAGGGCACTTCTTGGTGGTGATGCAAACCTCCCTTCCCTCCATCACCCGCCTCCTCCCAGTGTCTTCCGAGTGACAGGATGAGAAGGAAGGCAAGTGTCAGGGAGCCGGGAGGGGCCGGCCCAGACCAGGATCTCACCGTTTTCAAGTTCCAACCCTGACTGTCAGAATCTGTTCCCCTGGATGGTTCCTGCCCACCTTACGCCTTCTGCCTTCCTCAGAGTTGCCCTGTGTGAGGCTCAGGTCGGGCTCAGCCCTGACCTGTGTCATGGCCAACTTCAAGGATCAGCACTCTGAGAGCCATGGGGACGGGGGCTCTACGTAGGAAGTGCCACCAATGTGACATCCCGAGTGGTCGGGGCCACAGAGAGGTATCTCTGACAACAACTCTGCCCCGGGAGAAGAGGCCAACTGTGGAATGCATCTGCAGATGTCCTTGAGCCTGGCTTAGTTTCTGAAACCAACTCGAGTGAACTAGGAGGCCACTCTCTGTGACCAATTGCCCTGGATGATGATTCCTAAAGGAAAGTCACACATGTGGGCCGGGGATAAGTGAGCTCTTGGTCTCTTCCTTCTGATGTGATGTTCACTGCTGCCTCCTTAGAGAAGCTGGAAAGACAGAAGCCACCCCCTGCATGCTCATGCATACTCGTGCCTGTGTCTCTGTGTACACACACACAGAGATGCTGGATGAGGGTGTGTGTGACCAGGGAGGAATGTGCCTCCTGCCCCCAGGACGCGCAGGGACTTGTCAGGCTGCAGCAAGTCTTCCGCTTCATTCATGTGTGACAACCGCTGCAAACCCTGCCACGCGGCTGGGAAAGGCACTGTGCCTTTGGCCCACTGGGTCCCATTGTGGAGGTCCCACAAGGGCACAAGAAGGAAGCAGGCCTACAGGGTCCGGAAACTGCGGCTGCGAGAAGCTATGGAAGGGTGTGCACTGGGGACGAGGACGGGGACTGGCGTCTGGCTACAGGCGAAGAGGTCGGGTGGCACCCCGGGCACATGTGCAGCGGCCAGGCCAAGACCTGTGGAGGCTGTGAGCAGAGGGGCTGGCCACCTCAGATCCCAGGGCAGCCTCGGCAACAGAGCACATCAGGTCCATCAGCCCTTCAAACCCAAACCACCACAAAAAGTGCTCCAAGGTACAAAAGTATTCTGTGATTTTTTGAAAAAATATTTAATATGTTTGTGTGGACCTTCCTCTTTTAAAAATTATTATGGGATACCAGAAGTGGTGATGCATACCTGTAATCTCAGCACTCAGGAGCCTGAGACAGGAGGACTGCTAGGAGTCCAGGGCCAGGCTGGTTTACAGAGTGTAGTTCAGCCTGGATTACAGAGTGAGCCCCTGTTTCGGATTAAAAAAAAAAAAAAAAAGGTAAAAAAAATCTCAAACTCAACCCCCCTAATAAAAACTCCTTCAAAAATTAAGCTGTATTCCCTTCACTTACAGCCCTCCTGCCCTTTATATTCTGTATATTTATGAAATGTATTTTTCTTCAGAAACTTTGATGTTTGTTAAATATCACTGCCCCTTTAGAAGCAGATGCAATTGTAATTTGATGGACCTTATTTTATTCTAGGATTCGTCTAAGACCATTAGAAAAGAGAAAGGAGTCGTATTCCCAAGGCCTTCTCATCTTTCTAATGTGCCACACCTGCTGCAGGAGATGGCCCCAGTGTCTCTGTCCCACGCAGTCCTCCGGCGGCACTTCTGAGCAGGCTTGCAGACAGCACTAAAGGGATCTGGTGTGTGATCTTTGGGGCTCCGGTGCCCTCACCACTTGTGGCCACCAGGGTCACAGCAGGCAGACAACTCTGTCAGAAAGCATGCGTCACTGATGGGCTTCAGCTTTCTCAGAATAGAAATCTAGATTTGGGAAGGAGACCTGTAAGTGCCTATTTAAAGGGAGCACCTCTGTCGACTGAGAGGCCCTGGCCTGAGAGCTCTGGGTGGGCCTCGAGGAGGAAGAGGAGGAGGAGGAGGAGGAGGAGGAGGAGGAGGAGGAGGAGGAAACCACCCACGGCAGGTGCAGCTGAGGGCACTGGCCACCTGCACTGCTTCCTGTCTGTGGGCCATCTCTTGAAGTGTGTGGGTCACCCTATGGGGTCTACCTGTAAATGTCTCAGGGCTGTCATAAGCAGAGCTTGCTTTGACCCCAGACCCGTTGGGAAGGCTGATGGCAGTGCCCAGGAATCTTGGGTTGGGGCTGGATTTTCTCCCAATTTTAGCAAACAGGATGTGATGATTCCTCTTACAGCTTTTGAGGATGGGGCTGTTCATAATGCAGAAGTGACATGGTGCTCTGATTTGAGGAGAAAAAAAGCTTTGGACATGAGACATCATGTGTATTTTTTCCTGAGCTTGTTTTCCAGCTAATTAAAAAAGTTCCTTTACACATGTTCAACTTTGCTTTCAGAACTCAAGAGCAGAAGTCGTGGCTCTTGGCTTTTGCCATGCAATTAATATTGTACCTGACCTGAAGTCCTGATTTACCAGTGAAAGCTCTTCTAACGTGAAGCACAGCAAATGTGATAACTGAAGAGCGGGTGTTGACAACAGCAGACCTGTGTCACCCTCTGTTAGCTGGGTGCCTTCTGCAAGTCCCTGAGTCGGTAGGCTCTGTCCCCTCATGAGTGTGCTGGAGACAGTGATGACATTGCCCCACCTCACAGTCCCGCTGTGTCAGTTGGGATGGCACATGAGTACCAGCTTGTGGCAGAGCAGAAAGCATCATGCGTTGTCAGTGGGGACGCACAGGGCACAGCAGCTTTGGGAAACAATTTGGCAGTGTCTATAAAGCTAAACACACACTTTCTGCATGCAGCAGCAATCCCGGTCACGTGTGCTTACCCGAGAGGAATGAAAACACGTCCATGCAAACACCGCCTGTGTACGCTAATAGCAGCACCGTTCTCCATCCCCAAAGAAACAGCCCAAGGGGCCACAGGTAGAGACTGGACAAGCAGTGTGAAGCACACTTGGTGAGGGGAGCAGCCTGGGACCTGCTGCGGACTGTGGCTGTGTGGAAAATGGCAAGCGTCCTGGCTCTGTGACATTCAGAGGAGCAAAGCAACAATGACAGAAGGGGGCTGTGTTGGGGCCATATGACTAGCAACAAAGTGGGAGAGAGCTCTTTTGGGGTGCAGGCCATGTCTACATCGTGATGGGGGTGATGCTGCATGCTCTGTTCAGAATCAGGTTGTCTAGGCAGTCACGACAAGCCACAGCATAGAAGACATGGACAGGTACTTCTAAAGCGCATCATTCCGCACACTGAAAGTGGTGCTTTTTGTTTAAAAACACACCACACCACCCTAAAGCTGGGGGAGGAACCACACAGTAACATCTTGTCCTCTCCCTGCTGGTCACCACAGGAATGATGTACCCACGCCTGGAGTGAATGAGGCCTGTCCCTGCGGCCACCCTGCTCTTAGGCCCAAGTATTGCTTTTCTCCTTGAAGAGCTTCTGAGGCTAAATTGCCTCTAAAAAACTCTCTTATGTACCTTTTTTAAAAAAGGAAAAAGGTAGTGAGACCTAGTTAACATTTGTGAAACCCCTTGAGACACTTGGATAAAAAGTGATAAGGAAGTGCCAAGTATTGTTTTCAGCTACACAAACAGTGCAGCTCTTTGTTTTCTAAGTGACTTCAGTAATAAAGTTTTAAAAACCCCATTTAATCTTACTGCAATTAATATGCCACTTGACAGCGCTCTCCTTATCTCCCTCTGTGTGACACCACGTGCCCCTGCAGATGTGGTGTCCATTCCAGTGGTGGGATGTGCTTTCTCCACCAGGTCCTCTGCACACCAGGGCATCAGTGCACAGCAGTCACCACAACAGAGTAAAAGCAGAAAGGGGTGGTGGGACTGGCAGATGCTGTGGAAACAGGGTGGAGAGGAAGAGCATGGCCAGTTCACTCCGTGCTTCCCAGCCTGGCTGACTGATGAGGGTGTTGATTGCATGCTCTCGGCATCTCACACTGAGGTTCTCCACTGGCAGAGAAGCTCCTCTGTGCCTCCACTTCTGCTTCCCAGCCCAGTGATCCTGCCACAGAGCGGAGGACATGGAGTCACTCCCTGGGACACAAAGGCATTCCCCTTGGGGATCGGCGGGGCCCTTGTGGGCTGTGCATCTGGGGGTGGGGTGGGGTGGTCTGCAGCCTTCACTGTAGGCCCCTTCCTGGCCATGGGCACCAGGCTGTACTAGCTGGCAGGGCCAGCTGAAGCGAGTTTCTCAGGCTTGCTCTCTGAAACCCGAGCTGACGCGGCCTCCTTCCTGCACAGCAGTGTGGAGCGATCAGTTGGTGTTATGACTTGTCTGGTTCCCACAGAGGGAGGAATCCTGCCAAATATTTGTAATCTGTATTTAAGTATGCAATCAGGGAGCCACACCCAGGAGCAAGTGCATGGCTGCATAATTACAACTGCGTGCTGGAAGGTCTCACTGAAGACCAGCTGGGATGTGATGGGTGAGAGAAGTAGGTGGGTATCCATGGGGTCTCTGAGGCTTTGGCTCTGGCTCTCTGCAAAACATTTTCTCCCTAGGCTCTAAGACACCTTTTCCATGCCCACTGATGAATCATATTTCTCTAAGAGCAGCTGCTTAAGAAAACATCTGTATGTGTGTAAAGGTTCTAGATACACAGCTCTCCCAGTCGGTTATGCTTGTCAGAAACCAAACTGGGCTGTCCTTATATGCAAATGAGCCTCTCCTTTCTTACAAGCAAAACACTGGATCTGCTTGGACAGCACTGCACAAGGTTCAGCGCAGGCTGCTTTTGACACTGAGCGCACGGAGGCTCAGGGCTGGACTGCTCTTCATAAGGGTTAAGTCCATTCACTCAGAGGCAGTGGTTAGAAAAAGCCATAAACAGATGAATGTATCATATCTGAGGATGCAATTTTTTTTTAAATGACATTGCTGAAAATTGTGGAGTTTAAATTTATTTTTATAGTTAGATAATGCCTATCAGCAGCGCCATCTGTTGAAATATTGAGAAACTTCATTTCCTCCACACCAAACACTATTTAAAGAAAGAGAGAAAAACCAGTTGGGATCCATGTAGGACAGGAAAGCCATCCCAGTTTTAAGCAACATCCCACTGGTATTTTCCAGGGCAAGCAGAGTTGGCTCCTCTGCAAGCCCGGAGGGGCACCCTAACCACATCACTGCCTTCTCCCTAACAGATAACTAAACAGCCTTCCCTTGACTCCTGTGCCTCTGAGCCCTAAAAGTTGGGAGGAGGGAGCAGCTGGCCAGCAGGTGCACAGATGTGCCCACGTGTCACAGGCTGGTGGTGGTGCCTGGCTCCATCTCCATGGACAGAGGAGCCCAGACTCTGGGCCTTGGTCTTGCCCAAGGTCAGGCAGGTGTGAGGTAGGGAGGTCAGAACTTGCATTAGGACCCCAGGTGCTCCACATTTCAGCCCCAAACTCTTCCAGTGGCATTCCAGGCCTCTCCCTCGGTAGTGTTCAGGGGTCAGGGCTGACTCACCAGAGCCAGGGTCCTGACCACATGCTGACAGCCCGGGGGAAGGGAGCTGCTGAGCAGTGGGCGGAGGGTATGACACGGGTGCTCTCCCAGGGAGGCTGCTCTGACACAGGCTGCAGGGCGAGGAGCAGCCTTGCCTGCTGGCTCCCAGGCTGGAGCAGGTGGCGGCGCCCTGGGGGCATGGGGAAGGGTCAGCATAGTCGGAAAGGTGGCCAGGGCAAGAGGGCAGTACTGAGTTGGGCTGGCCAGGGTAAGGATGAGCATGTGTGGGGTTAGTGTGGTCTCCCCTTTCTTTTAAAAGCACCACTGGAGGACCCATGGCAATGGCAGCCCAGACTGGGATAGGCTGGATTCTGGATTTTTCTCCAGAAAAGGGTAGACGGCGTTGTGATGGATACTTTGTGCATGAGAGACAGAAAAAATAGTGGATGGTAACTGAGGCTCAGCAGAGAACAATCTGGACAGTGCTGGGCAACTCTGCTGAGCCAGGTGCATAGTCTCTCAGCCTTGGAAAGTCTGTGAGGTGGTCTGGTGCCATCCTGGGGCACAGAGGGAACAGAATTGTGGAAGCCGGGCGATGCATCTGCTTGCATCTCTCTGACTCTCCTGCACATCTGCAGGCCACAAATCTCCTGTGGGTCTTGGAAGGTCTCAAGTTTCAGCACCAGCCCAAGAGGGAGGACTCACCAGGGCTGTTACCCCCTGTGTAGCGCTCAGGTGATGGTGAAGGGTCCATGCAGTCTTCCTAGAGGCAGCAAGATGAAACAGCACAGAAGCTCTGCATAGAGGTGTGTGTGGGCCTCTGAGATGGCACCTTTGGCAAATCCTGGCATCTATCCAGGAGAGCTGAGTTGACGGGGGACAACATCAGCTCTCCGTAGTATACGTTATGGGACGGAGATAAACAATAGGCATTTAAAATACCAGCAATGACCCCCTAAAGCCAAAAGTAGAGAGCATATGTGTTGTGAGATCATCACAGCAAAGGCTGCTTTCTTGTGCAGCAAGGGCTCCTTTGTAAGTCTTGTGCCATCATCAGCCCACAAGGCAGCCCAGTACACAGGCAGGCCAGAGACACAGCAGGGGTCAGGAAGGATTCACCAGCCACTTCCTTCTTCCCCCTCATCGCACGCTGCCCCACACCCAGTCCTGCAGACAGCTGCCAAGGTGGCCCATAAATCACTCAAGTGTCAGTCTTAACACTACCCCCCCCCCCCGTGAGTGCCTGCAAGTGTTCACTGGCTGTTAGAAGGTGGCTTCTTCTTCTCTGAATGATTGGCCTCATGACTAATGTCACCCAGCCATGGGGCAATCAAGGGACACTCCCCCAAATCACAACCAGAGTAGACCTGAGCTGGAGACACAATGTTAAACCACACCTGCCTCCTTGCATCAGCTACCTCTGCACTTTCTAGTATAAGATGCTGGCTGTGAGCAGGAGGGCTCTCCTGGTGCTCCTGCACAGGGAGACCGGAAACTCCAGCTGCTGCTGTCACTTCCTGATGTCAGGAGCACGCTCCTTCTGCATTAGTCTGACTCAGGGATTGTCTTAGATCAAACTCCTTAGAACTCAGGGTTTGCATACAGCATTATCCTGCAAATAGGCACTTCACCAGTATCCTCTGAAAAGCTGTGATCACCACGATTTCCTTGTCAAGTGGACCATGCTGGCTTAGGGTTAATTGAACATTCCAACTGTCTTTTGACAGCACAGGACTCAGGGTGAAAGACATGGAATACACAAGGCATGAACATTAGAGTTAACATAAAAATAGGCACACATTTATATACAAGCAAACTGAGGTATCATCTAAGGGGCGAGCGGCCACCACGTCAATGTTATTTTTAAGCACTGGTTCAAAGGGCTTCTGGAATCTCTCTTGGGAATCTGCCTCGACAGAGTCTGATCAGTTACGGTGAAGACCTGCTGCAGGGTGAGGGGTGTAGGTTGGCAGTATTGTCAGGCATGGACAGTGCCCTGGCTTCTACCCAGCATGGCGGGGGGAGGGCAAGGGAAGAGGAAAAGGGAAGGGTTCCTCAGGTTCTTGGGCTTGGAGTTCGTTGAGCTTCTTGGATCTTTGTGTTTATAGCTTTCATAGAATTTGGACTCATTTATTCAAATGTCTTTTCTATCATCTCATCTTTTTGGAGGATTCTCAGTGTAAGTATATTAGCACACCTGAAGTTGTCCCCTAGAACTGATTTTCTGAAAAATATTTTCCTGTATCATTTTGTGTGTCCTATTGATGTCTTCAAATTGAGTAGTTACTTCTTTTGAACCACCTAAAACACCAATAATTGTATCCAATGTAATTTTCATGCCAAACATCAAATTCTATTTCTTTCTTCTATCTGACATCCACAATAGGCCTGCAGATATTGGTTCCATGTCCGCATGGCTCACTCTAATACTGGTGTCCGCCCCTGGTCAGTATTGACTGGTTTTTTTCTCATTCATTAGGTGGCATATTTTCTTGCTTCTCTGCAAAGCTGGTGAATTCTGATTGGCTGTGTCACAATGTACAGTTTATCTTATGGGTTGAGAGGTATTTCTGATCTGCTCTAGGTTCTCCTGGACTTTGTTCTGGGACACAATGAGGTTGAGGAAAGCTGTCCTTCGGGACCTTCCTCTCAGGATATCAGGCAGCTAAAGCGCTGCATTCACCCACCCTGGGGCCCATTATGGCCCACCACGAGGGCAAGGCCCCTGCGCGCTCAGCCTATGGGGGCGGGGAGGGACAGGCAGCGGTCCTCGCCGTGTGTGTGCAGAGCTCCCTCTGAGCCCTTCGGGTGCTTCTGCCCTGGCTTCAGGTCGGTGCCTGTGCCCATATGATGATCAATATCCTGCTTCCCACATGAGGGGCTCTGCAGGGGCCTAGAGTCACCACCACCACCCGCCTGGCTTCCCGCACCAGTCCGACCTCCCCGGCCTGCCCGTGTGCACACCCTACTACCTCTCCCAGCAGTGAGACAGGCCACGTAGCTTTGCCTTGCTGCCCATTGCTGTCCTGCGTCACCTGACACACAGTTCACTACAGTCATTTCTTACAGGTTTCATCTTCTTTCAGGCAGAAGCCCTATCCATTCTCCATCACCCATCTGGCCCTCATCATCGCTAACACTCAACCTGGGCATCAGTCAGCTTGGTAAAGGCTGACCTTGGGTTCCTCTGCACCTTTCCCTAAAATTAAATTATGTAGAAAATGAACAAACTCTCTTACTAGCAACATGCTTACTAGTTTACTGAGCAGGCACTAAAAAAACCCTGAGGATTCAGTGTTCCACATACACTACCTCTTGCTTTTTCAGTTTTGTTATGTTGTTTTGAGACAGGGTCTTGCTATGCAGTTCAAGTTGGTCTTGAACTCACTATGTAGCCCAGGCTGGCCTCAAATTCACAGAAATCCTCCTGCTTCAGCCTCCCAAATGCAGGAATTACAGGCATGCACCACCCTGAGACTTAATTGAGTAAGGTGCACAAAGTTATGTAGTTAGTAAGTGACAGGGCTGAAATTAAGCTTGCCAGATTCCAAAGCCTGTGCTCTTGTTAACTGTACTTCCAAATCTACTAGAATAAAGATCTTGGGCCAGGAAAAATGTGTTGGGAAACTAGTAGCATCATTAAAGCACACACTGCCCGGCATCTTCTCTGATGACTACCACACACAATGATAGCAATTACTCTGCTTAATTCATTCTAAGTCGCCATGGAAAGTTAGCTGTGTCATTATTTTATCATTCCTAAGAAATAAGTGTTTGCCCATTAAACTTCAACTTAAAGCTTAATGGGTTACTGTGGGAATGAGTCCAATTTTAAATTAGCATATATATATGTATGAGTTTCTACCTAGTTTGAGAATGTTAAGACCAAAGGCAAATCCCTCTTCACCACTGTATTCTAAAGCTCTTGGAATAAATACTGTGTCTTTACAACTTTAGAGAGGAGGATATTGTTCTGGTAGAATGTTTTTTGTTGTTGTTCATTGCTCTTTCTTTCTTACAAAAACAGAGAACAGATTTATAACTCTTCCAATGAACAAATTTTTAAAAACAAACTTTCCTGATGATAAAACTGAGAAAGGCTGTTCACTGCATGTGACAGCAGAGCCCTCAGTGGAACTTCAGATGCCCGAGGCTGCCAGGACAGGGGGGCACATGGCACCCACCAAGGCTGAGGCTGCCGCTTATGACACACACTTCTGCTAAGGGCTGCAAACCTCCACAGAGGGTAATCTCAGAAATGAACACCCTCTCCACACGCCGAGATCAAAATTAGACCCATCTCCCACCACGCACCAAACTAAAATCGAAATGGATTAAAGATCTAAATATTAAAACAGAAACATTAAATTTCTCAGAGATAGAATAGATAGAACTCTTAAAGACACTGCTGTAGGCAAAGACTTTATGAATAAAACACACAGGAACTATCACAAGGAATCAACAACTGGGATTTCATCTTACTAAAAAGTTTTTGCACAGCAAGAGAAACCACCAACAGTGTGCAGAGACAACACATTGTGTGGGGGAAAAAAGAATCTTTGCCAGCGGTTTCTCAGAAAAGGTCTATTATCTAGAATATATAAAGAACTCAAAAACATCAGAGCATCCCCCCAAATTGAAAGATCGAATCCAAAAATGGGCATATGAAATGAATACACACTTCTCAGATGAAGAAATAGAAAAGGCAAATAAATACATGAAAAATGTTTAGCATCACTGGTCATCTAAAAGATGCACACTGAAACAACACGGAGACTCCGCTTCACTCTAAAAAGAATGGCTATCATCAAGAAATCAACCAACAGTAAATGTGGATGAGTTGTGGGGAAAGGGAATTCTTTACCACTATTAGAGGAAGTATAGACCAGTGTAACCACTATGGAAATCAGTCTGGAAATTCCTCAAAAAACTAGGACCAGAGGTTCCGTTTGATTCAGCTATTCCTCTTCTTGTATCTTCCCAGGAGAATTAAAAGCATCATATTACAGTGACATATACACACCCATGTTTATAGTGGCACAGTTTGTAACAGCCAAATCATGGGAACAGCCCAACTGCCCATCACGGTGAATGGATGAAGATGTTTGTTTGTTTTTAGTACAATGGAGTACTACTCTGCCATAAAGTAGGACAAGCCTGAGAGGCTCCCAGGTGAATGGGTGCAGCTTGAGGCCACAGTGTTAAGTGAAATACAGGACATACATGTATAAATACTGCACTGTTTCTCTGGTGTGAGAAACTAAAAGTGTAAATAAGGACAAAATGTACAATAGGTTTTCTGAAACAGGAAGAAAGTGTTCAAATGCAGGGCACAACAACGGAGAGGGAAGGGAGAAGGGGCAAGGAAAGAAGAGAAAAGTTTAAAACAATGAGAAAAGAAGGGAAATGGTGGAAACAAAGCTTTTGTAAATGGGCAGGGGGGAAGAGGTTGAAGGGAGGGAGGGGATGGGGGAGAAAGAATCAAGTTATCCCATGTATGGGCACAAATTCTCTATGCTAAACGTGACCATTATATATACCTAAAATGCACCGATAAGATCATACAAAAAGAAACGAATAGATTTCTGAGCCTTTTGTCAAAACTCTGAACCAACACACAGCTTTGAAAAGGGAGGAGGAAACAGCTCCCTCTGAGAGCCTCACAGAGCCCCAGGTGACTCTGCGAAGAGACGGCTCAGGTGCCGCCTAGTGACATGGTGTCCTTCTGGGCCGTGCCAGGATGCGTGCTCGGTTTCCGAGGAGCCAGGGGCCTGACACACATGGAGCAGCCCTCTGGACGCCAGGCACTGGCAGTCGCACAAGGCCACTTGGGCAGCACAGCTGACGTCCAATGGGCCAGGCCCTTCCTGACATCGGCACGCACAGCCACGGCAAACATCACTCTGAGATGCCACCAGCACCTCCCAGCCAAGTCCCGTTTGGAGCCCAGGACGCAGTGACTTAGCCCTGCAGATGCACGGTGTGGGAGGAGCCCCAAGAGCAGGCTGAACATGGCTAGAAAACAAGCTCACATTCTTTCTCTTTTCCCTTTGTTTGGTTAAAGCGAAGCTTCGGTGGGGCAGCACTGTGCCCATCTCGCGGAAGGTGGCAGGGCAGCTCAGAGAGGTGGAGGGAGGCTTAGGGCACAGCTCACCAGTAGGGCACGTGCTTAGCATGTGTGGAGCACTGGATGCAGTCTGTGCGTGTGTGTGTGTGTGTATGTGTGTGTGCTTCTGTGTGTATGTGTCCGCGTCCAGGTATAGACATGCACAGGCACAGAGGCCGGCCATGCATGATCATACTTGGTCCACTGTTTTCCTCTGAGAATGGCTTTTTTTCCTTTGCACCATGGTAAAGAATGTGAGAGTTGACAGAAAAGCCACTGAAGATAAAAGGCTGATTTAATATTATTTAGGATCCTAAAGTAACAAGGGTTTGCCCTGTGGCTGTGCCACTTATAAGACCTGTGACTGTAGGGTAAATAATGGCATCTTTAAACACTTATTTCTGAAAGCTGGAAATGATAACAATTAGCTGCTGGGACTGCACAGGAAAGAGACAACCAAGTGCATAAGAGAAGCAATGATGTGTCTGTCATATAGCACACATGACACACAGGACTCGGGCTGCCGTGTGGCAGTGTGAACCTACGTGGAACTCAGCACATTAAGGCAGCTTTGATTCTTCTGTCCTTTTATGAGGAGCTGTCAGCTGTCAACATCTCCCAAGCTCTGATGGCAGATGCCACAGACTCTAAGTGTCCTCAGGAACCCATGGGCAGCAAGCCTGCTCACATCCCCGGGTGGGTGGAGGCTCTGAAATGGGCCCACTGGGTCAGTGCCTGGACTAAGCCAGACCCTGGTAAAGCACTTTATGGTGCTGGGCCAGTACTTAAGGTGGCTGGTGCTTTGTGGTTTGCCTAGAACTCTTGGTTTTAGCATTGCAAGCCCTATGGGCTTGGGAATCCCCCTTATCCTGGGCAAACCAGGATGGCTGGTAAGCCTGTCAATCATAGACACTGAGTCAGTAATAAGACAAAGCCAGTTTCTTATAAGATGTGCATTCCTTAGTAGCAACCAAGCAGAAGTCCTCGACCACTCGCAACAGCAAGTTTTGAACCAGTGGTTCTCAAGGTGTGGTCCCCAAGCCCACCCCACAGCAGCAGCGTCATTCAAGAAGCTATTAGAACAACGAACGGGGGTGTGTGTACCACACCCCATGAGTCAAGAGCCCCGGGATGTGGCCCAGGAATCTGGGTGATCCTGCGCTCAGTTTAGAGAAACTGGTAGGGAACAGCAGAAGTCAGGGCAGATGCGAATGGAACGGAAGGCACCCCAGTTTGTGGGAAACGCTTTTCTCTCCCCTTTATTCATGCAGGCATTTTGGATTGCTCCGACCAGCGGGGAAACGGACACACTTCTGGCTCCCTGGTTTCCTGGGAATCTAATGTCAACGGCTTGGTGACTACCATGTATAAAGCATCTCCGGAGAGATGCACACCAAGAAAGGCATCCTGTGTTCTGCGCCCTTGGTGGCCACATCTGAATGCTAGTTCTGCATGTGCTGCGGAAAAAGTGGGGAGATGGGCTCCTCCCAGCCCTTCTGCCAGAGCCTGATTTGCTCTCTGAGCTGACCTGGTGGGCGCTGGCCACGGTAATTGAGTCCTCAGGGAGATGAAAGCCTGGCAAAGATGGCCAGTCTTGGCCAGTGTGTACTACAGCTTTGTGTGTATACACAACCTCAGCCACACTCTGCAGTATTTACACTGGGCACACATAGGTGATATCACTGGGAATGAGGCTGGAATGGACAGTGACACCTGTGACGCCTGAAATGGACCCTTTGAAACACTGTAGGCTTGTTTCCCTATGCTGCTGGAGCCCCGACTTAAACACACCTTCCTCCCGCCCTCCCTCCCTGTCAGTTCTGCAGGGTTTTTCCTCTGTCTCTGTAAGGATTTTAGCACTTTTCAGTGGCCTCTTTCTTTCTGATGGCTATCAGGAAGAGCCAGGAGATTGCTGACTTCCTCCATATGGGGAGGGGGTGGGCAGGCGCTGTGCGGTCAGCCCGCCACTCAGTGCTGGTGCTGGGCCTGGCCCGGTGGAGAGGAACTGGTGCCCAGGCCAAGGCTCCCGAGTGCAGCTGCGGCGTCTGTCTGAGGGCTGTGACCGGCACTCTGGATCCAGTCTCCTTTCTTTTCCTTGGAAGGGGTGCATATTTACTCAGGAAGAAGCAGCTAAGTAAGCTCCACCTTAGGACTGTGAATGCTGTCTTGTCACCTGGCCAAGTATTCTGAATGGCAGGGCCACTAGGATTTAGGGTAAGCTGAAAAAGTTACCCATCTACATTTTTATACCGACCGTTTGGTAGCCGGGCGCTTTTACCAATCTCAGAAATACAGATGCAGGTGCCAGCTATCCACTAGACTGGCCAAGCATGGTTCTGAGTGCCCACCCAGCCCAGGATACCGGAGAGCAGCTGGTGGAGATGCTGCCCTGCTCCTCCCCTGCACCGAGGAAGAGACCCAAGAAGAAGAGGAAGACTGCTTGTCAGGCCAGGAGCAAGAGTCCTAGAATGAGAAGAAAAGAAAAAGAGAAAGGAGGGGAAGAGGAAAGCAGCTGGCACTGCAGAGCAGGGGCCTCCAGGAGACAGAGTCAGGGGGCCGTGGGTAACTGAAGCCTCGGAAGGCAAAACTGGCTAAGGGACTCCTGCAGGGCCCAGCCCATCTAGAAGACCCACCTCTGCATCTCCAGACCCGGGGGATCACCCCTCCGCTCTGACTGCTCTGTGCAGGCCAGGCTGGGCATACAGCAGGCCATGCAGGCCTCCATAAACACCCTATAAACATCAGTTTTCTTCTCATTCTTTTCTTATAGGGAGGTTCCCAAGTGTAGAACTGCCACAAGAGCATGATCTACCCCGTTTACCCACTATCCTATCCACTTAAAAGCCCTTGGGGGAAATACTGTTTAATTTGAAATACCTTGTACTTAATAACATGGCAGCAATATCAAGCTATATAGATGTGTAGGAAATGAATTTCTTCAAAAACAGTTTCTGTGTTCCTTGTTTATCTGTGTAAGATCGTTTATTGTTTAAAACAACTACTTTAAAATAAATATTGTTTCAACAAATACTAAAATGTTTACCTCTCACCTTGCTATCAATGATTTTTTGGAAGGTTTTACTTTTTGTTCTGAGTTTGGTGACTGAGCTTGCCAGAAAGAGATCTGCTGTTTTCCAGCTTCACGTACAAGTGGTGGAGAGCATCGGGAGCAGAGAGGACATTAAGTTCTGCTCCTAACTCCTGCGGACCTTGGGAGCTGGGTGGGGAGGGACGGCCGCAGAAGATCGCATGAACTCCCAGTCATCTGCTTCACTTTGGAGGTACAGGCTGGCCTGTGGTCCTTCAGCTCTGGGCCACACTGGGCAGGAGCGGTTCCACAGTGTGTTTGTGTGCCGGTGTCAGGGCCAGGGTGGAGGGAGGGGTGACCTCACAGGACGGCACTCAGTTCTGGTGCCCTGTGCTCTGTTGTCTGATGAGGGCACCACAGGATGCTCTCAGACAGAAAGCCAGAAGGTGTCACTCAGCGTGTCACTGTGCAGACCTTGCCCGGACAGTGCCACCCTGCTGAGCAGTGGTCCATTAGGCACAGTCTCACTGGGACTGATCCCACTCCCTTTGTGGAAATCTAACACCTTGACTATACTTTAAAAGATAACTGACCAAAAGCAGTGGGGTCAAGGAGAAGGATCAGGCGTAACTTACCCCACTCAACAACCAGAGCAGCAAAGCGTGAAACCCCAGCTCAGGTAGGGCACAGAGAGGGGCTCGCCAGGCTGCCCCTCAGCAGCTACCCGCCATGAACAGTGTCCCGAGGAGGCTCCTCCGGTCCGCAGTCCTTTCTCTGCGGACCCGCCACCCCATGCCATTCCTGTGTCAGCTTTGTCCACAGGGAACAGTGGACCCTGGTTCTTCACATCAGCTGTATCTATTATTTCAAAACACAGGTCTCTCATTGGTGCCCATTTCCCTGTGCACAGGCATTGCTCTTCCCACAGAAAATGAGACCATAATGTTCAGTGAAATAATTCAGACACACAAGCTTAACTAGTCCATGGCTTCTCTTATATAAGAAACCCAAATTATAAAGTAAAGGGCCAGAACAATTTGATAATAGGAAGTAGGAAGGTAAACCTTTCTCAGGTGGGAATGGTACCAGGAGAGGGGGAGAGGATGAGAACAGAACTAAGATGCGTAGTATCCATGACCAGCTCCCTACAAGGACTGCAAATACTGTGCACTACAAAGGACAAATAACCAAGGGGAGTGTCACTGCTAGGCTGTAGGCAAGAGACCACGTGACCTTCTTAGACACTGCCCAGATTCCCTTCTGCAGGGACTGTGCTATTGTACAATTCTAGCTGCAAAATATGACAGTGACTGCTTTTTCATAGCTTCTTCCCAGATCACATTGAACAGTTTTAAAATTTTGTCTATGTGTTTAAGTGGCTTTGGTTTCCTTCTTTGCTGACCTGTGCCATTTGCCCAGGTATTTTCATAATCTTCTCTAAGAATTTCACACCTATTAGGGATACAGATATTTTATAAGTACTTTCACATTTCCCTAGTTTGCATTTTTCTTTTAATTTTGCATATGTAAATTTTTAATTTTTATATAATCAAATTTGTACCTTTTTTCCCTTATTGCACATGGATCTTAACACATGAGAAAAAAAAAAAGAATTACTGATGTGTTGCCCTGAAAAATGAGATGAAAACGACAGAATCTCTGCATGCAACTTGCTGGCTCTCACAGCCTGCAGATGCAGTTCTACAGCGGGGGGTCGCCAGCTTTCACAGAGCCCCGTGTTCACCCACCAAGTTGGAACCTAAAGACAAGCCTACATGGTTTATTTTGTTTATTTACTTATTTAATTTTTTGGTACTAAGGATCAAACTCACGACCTCGTGCTTGCCAGGCAGGCTAAATCCCCAGGCTAATCCAGGCAGGCTTAGCCACTGAGCTAAATCCCCAGCCCCTTATTTTATTTATTTGTTTATTTGTTTTTTTGAGACAAGGTCTCACCATGCAGTTCAGGCTGGCCTTCAGCTCGCTTTGTAGCCCAGGCTGGCCTAGAACTTGCAACAGTCCTCCTGCCTCAGCCTCGCAAATGCTGGGATTATAGGCGTGTGCCACCATGCCCAGTTTGCATGGTTTTAAAGGATGTGTATTCACATTTTTTAAAAATGAATACTTTGGTCTATAATCATGGAATTAGAAGTATTACATTTATTTTTTTATATTAAGCTATCAAATCTTAGCTCCTTAGGGCAAAAGTCTTACTATTTTAAAATTACGTAAATACTAATTATAATATTTTGGTGGTATTGGGATTAAATCCAGGGCCTTGTGAGTGCTAAGTAAGCACTCTACCACTGAGCCACACCCTCAGCCCCTACATAAGTGTTTTTGTAATCCTCTTCCTTCCTTGCCTCTATAAATGTCTTTTAGTTCTGTAAACTTAGAGAAAATTCCTTATAACTAGTTCTTTCTGTTTACTGACCACAGATGAGATAAATAATTTTACCTGGAGCATCACATGTGCTAACAGAAAGGGGGTCGGCTCTCTCCGAGCAGCTGAGAGCAAGTTCAGTGCACACTCGGCCTTTCAGGGCTCAGGGTGCCTTGGGAGTGTTGGGTGCCCCGGCTTTCCAGCTGGGAGTAAGGGCCTCTCTGGTCCCCACCCAAGGCTGGGAGACCCGTGCTCAGCTGGACGGAAGCCAGGGAAAGATGCCCCAACACCACACCACCACATGGCCACAGCCGGCTGTTGTCTGAGTGGAGCCTGACACAATCTCAGGCTGGGACTGTGCAGCTTGTCCTGCCCTCTGGAGAAGTGAAGTGAAGATGGGATCCCTGAGAGTGGCAGGGACCCCAGGATGATGCATGGACTTGCAAGTCAGAGCCAGGCTATGGAAACGATCAGCTAGTGCCAAGACTGGAACAGTAAAGTGCTTCTGCTCTTTCACCTCAAATCTGGTTGACTAAAAGTACCTTCTGCCCATACAAGAGCTTGCTGTGCCATACCCTTTCCTACCAGCACCACACCTGGCTGTGTTTTGTACTTTACCAATGGGTGGGACAGCAGTCATGGGTACAAAGAGCTCTAGACCGGGCAAAGTGGGATGTGGTCCAACCTTGTTCCTTAGAGAAGATGTAGGCACCACTGAGAGATGCCGCAATGGTGCTGCTTCTGACTGCCTCCGGCCCCTGGCAGTTACAGTGGGGTTAACTACATGAGGCTCGGGGTGGAGCCCAAGGGGTGAATGGCAAAAAGGCTTTAGGAACTTCCAGAGTTTTTTCCAGGATCACAGGTTGAGCTTTTAAGGCCCAAGCACTCAGGGCACCAGAGCTCTGAACTGCATAGCACCAGTGAGCCTCCTGCCCAGCTGGTGACCCAAGCTTCAATCTGGGGAGCTGCCTCCCTATTACAGATAACTTCATCTCTAACAACTCTGCCAGAGTCAGTGCTGAGAGACAACTGTGCTAACTTGTGACTGTAGGATTTTGTGCTCTAGATCACTATCCATGCAGCTGGAGCACAGCCTATGTGCATGCAGAGAGAGATGAAGTGCTAAGCAATGCACACCCAGAAAAACTGCTACAGCTGTGCACTTGGGTGAGGGGCTGAACATGGCTGAGACACAGTGAGCCTCATGTGTGCAGCTGGGCTCCTACAGTGGCAGTGACTCCCCTGAGAAATGACCGTGTGGGCACAGGCACTGTGGGGAAAACAGAGCCAGCACAGGGGTTTGCTTTCTTTCCTCCCTCTCCTTCCCTGCCTCCCTCTTTTTGTCTCTCTCTTTCCCCCATGGGAGAGTAGATGTCTTAACTGATAGTTTGCAAATACTCTTCAGGCAGGCAGTTCCTACCTGAGTTCACCTTTCTTATCTCCGGTTCCACCCGAAAGTGATAACACGACATATCCAAACATGTCTTGTTATTCCAGAGAGGACTCCAGCCCAGATACACAGACTTCAATTCAAAATAAAGTTTAAAAACTTGCTAGGTAGACTGCTTCTTTTGGACTAGACAAAAGTCCATTCAAAGCTGCCGGTGAGCCGGGAGAGTAGCTCAGCGGTCAAGCGTGTGCTCAGCATGCAGAGAACATGGACTCACTCCCCATCCTCTCCAACTGCTTGGTATCAGTGCAGAAATAGGACCTCTTCCCTGCAGGGTGGCATGCTGACTGCTGTCCCTGCTGTCACCAGGATCTGTGTGAGGTGTTCTGCCCCCCGTCGTCAGGTGCTCATGAGGACCCTTGCCTGTCTCTGAGCACCACCTGGGTCTGCTAGGAAAGAAGCCAGGACTAAGCACATCTGAGGATGCAACATGCAGGCTTGGTGCTCACAGAGCCTATGGATGGCAAGTGCCAATGTCCCTTCCAGGTGCACTGGCATCTGGCTGTGTCCCTTCCACAGACTGTTGGTTAGACCACATCTTGAGCTAAAGTTATACTATTCCTTTTCCTTGTTTTTACCTTCGTAGTAGAAATGAGCTTCAGAGCACAGCCCTTTGGTGCCGCCTGTGGCTTCTGAACATCCATGCCTGCTGATTCCTTGTGGCTCAGGCCCTGTTGCTCCACAGCCTGCATCTGTCTGCTGCAGGGACAGGACATGGTGGAGGGTGCAGCATCAAGACGAGACGTGGCCTTAGACCTACACACTTAGCTTTTCATTTTTCAGTAAGAGACATGGTCTCCACTGAAGAAACAACCTGTCAACAGTAGATTTTTTGGAGGGTGGAGTACAGAGATACTGATGCCGGCTGCAGACACAGGAGACGCCAAGGAGAACAAGTGCTGGGGGTTATGTGGGCCCCGGAAGGAGCCCAGAAGGCCTGGGGAAGGGGGAGGGTGACCCTCCCTGGTGCAGGGAATGTACATGGCCAGGGAGGACTCTGAGGACTGGTGGAGCAGTCAGAATGCCTGGGGCAGGCACTCAGGAGCCACTCAGGTGACTGCCAAGGACGTAGCTGTGAGGAAAGAAGTCCCACTGACCCTGAGACTAGAGGGAGGAGGGCCTGCGAAGGGGGAGGGCAGCAATGGCATGATGGGGGAGGTCTGGGAGGCAGCAGGGCACCCAGCCATGCAGGGCTGGAGCCAGCCTGATGGAGGTGGCTGATGTAGCGTAGCATGATGCGGAGGACTTCCAGAACAGGCGCGGGAGAAGGCTTGAATGTATGGGGTGTCCTGGCGGCAGACAGGCTGATGACCCTCAGGAGTGCTGGGGGCGACTAGAAGCAGAGGCAGCAATCACCGTGATTGCTCAGGCTTGAGGGTTAGGTGCAGGCATGGGGCACAAGAGGGGAGGGGAGGAAGCAGCCAGGCTTTGCTGTCCACTTGCTTTAAGTCAGGGTCCGCCAAAAACACTCTGCTCCTCACACTTTTCTCTAAGTGGCAAGCACAAGGCTGAGGTCTAATGGGATTTTCTTTCTCTTTTAAAGTCATATGTGTTCATCAGAGGACGCTGAGAAAACACAGAACAGTGCTGGGGAGTCCCAGACAGGCTTGTCCCCACACCCCATCTGTGCCACCTAGAGTGGCAGGGATGTCTGAAGGCCGCAGTCCCCTGCCACTCCTACCTGTGTGCAGCTTTGCTCACATGCCTAGATCACACTGCCTGCCTTCCCAGTCACACGTCTCGCCAGCCGGGCGTTCCACCGAGGCATTCTGTGGAGCCATCCACAATCTGAATGGAAGGCTTTGCCACACCAGGCCAGTTAGAAACATTATGCTCGCTCATCCCACAGGCTTGAGCACTGTGCTGTCTAGCAGATCTCTGGACTTGGAAGAAATTATTTAAAGGCAAACCTTATGCCAAATCTTTAGAGAAGGCAAAGGAGCATTTGGCATCTCTCACTGGTTCCTAGCATGTAACTTTCTAAATTCTCCTACCGGCAACTGAACTGGGCATGGAAACGTTTATAACCAGTGGTTTGTGGATAACGGAGTAGTAGTTTAGCAGTTAAATGGATCTCAAGTTTCAGTGCCTCTCAAATGTTGTTTACTCAAAATTTCAATATTATTATTGGTTGGGAAGAGAAGGAATTAAAATTACATCTCCATCGTGCCCACCAGAACCATGTCTCTGTTAACCAGACTTTTTATGTGACTTTAAGAAAGTGAAATCAGATCACAAGGTTTCAAGGTCAAAACATGGGCTGAAAAGATTCTAATTAAAAAAAAAACCAAACATTTATTTGCCTATCCTCTACCTTGCATTACAAATCTTGCTTGCTCTAGGAGATGCACGAGGCTGGCAGAAGGAGCACGGGCTCAGTGTCCTCTCACCTTGCTCAGGAGCCCTGCACCCACAGCAGTGCCATGGAAGTGCTGGCAGGAGGTGGCCTGTGACCTCACCCCCAGGAGATCCCTGGCACAGGCTGGCCATACAGGGGCTGCAGACAGAAGTACCACCAGCCTCTTGCCCTTCTCCAACTTCTCTTCTCAACAGACACAGGTTATTAGCATCCAAATTTGGAGCCTGGAACATGTACTTGCATAGAAACCCATTTGTAAATTTGGTAAGGAGGTGCCACTAAAATAGTTTTATCAGTTAGTTACATTATTGGGAAAATAGTTTCTTGTTGGCAGTGCTGAGCCCTAATGTCACTGACAACATGCTTTCTGGGAGCAAATCTTTTCAAATACTATATCTGTTATTGCATGGAAGAGTTTTCAATCTGTACCTTTATTATTCATATGGATAATTTGGTGTTTGTAAATATTTTCTGGAATAAAGTATAAGTAAGTGATAGAAGAATCAACAAACATAGCACTCACTGAGCCATAGTGGTGGAGAGGGGAACCACCCAGAGACACCAAGCGCAACTCGAGCCGGGCCACACCGTCCAAGGGGCGGGAGGGAGCAGAGAAGCAACTGTCTGTTCACCTTGCCCAGAGGAGCACACGAAAGCCCACATAGCATCTTCAGGTGTCTCAGAGGAAGGAAGAAAAACAACTCGGAGGCTGTAACTTCTCTGACACCTGAAGCGTCGCTCCTCGGCAGGCTGCATTCCCCGAGAGCAGCGGTGCATGTGCGGAGTAGCTGAAGGCCTGAAGGCCGAAGAGGGGTGAGGGGCCCTGCGGGGTGGGCTCCCGGGGCGCTGTCAGTACAGTGACGGGGTGAGGACCACACAGTGTGCCCGCAGGCAGATACTAGGTCACCGAGGAGTGAAAGAGGAAGACGACAGAACAGTTCAGCTCTGCCGACATCAGACGTGGGAAAGGTTATGAAGTAGGTTTGGGTTTTCCCAAATTGTTCCTGTTACAATCTCACTGGCAGGGCTGCGGATCCAGCGCAGGGCCTGAGCACAGTGGGCAAGCGCTTTGCCGTGAAGCTCTCGACTCTTCTCCTGGCGTGAATTCCAGGCTAGTCGAAGGGGCCTAAGGGCAACTTTGAGCCAGGCCAGTGGTTGCCGGTAGGCTGGGCCTTGGCCACATTCCTCCCTGGAGCACTGCTGCTTGGATACAAAGTGCCAGTGGGGGCTGCAGCTCCCAGATGGATTTTTCTCTAACTGTAAACCAGATGTGGCTCTGCTCAGTGAGGGCAAGAATGCCAGTCACACACCAATGGACAACGAGCCACCACTGGGCTCTGACCTTTGCCACTCCCAGGAGATCCTTCAGAGGATCCATGCTTGGGCCAGAGCTGCTGGGGAGAGGGCCTGGCGGTCTGCATGTTGCCCGATGGGCTGAGCACCTTCCAGGGCCTCAGCTCTGCAGTGGAGCATGGCAGGGTCACGGTCCCTGACACGGCTGTGGCCTGGGTGCTGGATCTCAGTGCCAGGGGCTGCACTGAGAAAGGCTGGCAGACACGTAGAGGATCCACGTGCCTGCTGCCTACCCTCCAGAGCCACTTCCCAGGGGCCTAGCCAGAGGACACCAAGAAGAGGCAACCCTGAGGGCTGCGGAGCAGAAGGCAGAGCTGCCCGTGACCCAGGGTAAATGATCCTATAGGAAAGGGGACAAGCGACTTGGAACCAGCCGTGCCTCCCACTTGTAGCCTTAGGTGAGCCACTCGGCTCTTAGTAGCCTAGTTTCCTCATTGAGATGAAGACAGTGAGATCCTGCTCCCCAGGCAGGTGGAGGAAGTGACAATATGGCTCTGTGCCATACCAGCTGAGGACAGGAACAGCAGGAAAGTCTGCGCATCTGTGGGGCAGAGGCCCAGTCTGCCAGTGTGGCACCATGTCTCTGCCCGGGGCCAGGGCTCATCACAGAGGCAAAGCAGAGTGAGCAGGAGATGTGGCCCAGGCCTAGCTTGCTCGAATCAGAGTAGTGAGGAGAAAAGAGGCCTTCACTGAGCATCAAGGCCTTAGTTGGGGTACAGGGCCAGGCCTCAGAGCTAGGCTTAAGCAAAGGAAACTGAAATCTGGGGAGCAAGGTGATGTCTTTGCTCAGTGCTGCTGGCCTTCTGCTGTGATTCTGTCTCACCCATCTGTGGCAGAGGCCTAGGAGCAGAGAGCAAAGAGCCTGCAACTTGTGCAGAAGCTCTGGCTTTAGAGCAGACTCACTTCTGGGAATGGCCAGTAAAAAGTACAAGTATATAAAAAAGGCTAACATAAGCCTCAGCCTGAACAAGTATTCCTCACATAAATGACTTCAGTCCTTTCAAAACTGTTCTACACAGCATTGCACCCCCGAAGTCAGGGTCTGCTCTGCGGCTGTGCCCCAAGATCCCTGCTCATCACTGCTGTTCCTCGGGGATGTGCATCTTAGGCTGCCCGGCTCTTGGAAAACGATGCTTCCAGTCCCACCCCAGCAGCCAGGAGGCTCACGCAATGTGCATGATCCCTGAGAACACAGCCAACCTACCCACCGTGTGCTGAAGAAAGTAGTCTCACTCAGCAATCAGGCGCCTGGCATGGCATAGAGAGCCGCCAGGTGCCAGGTCTTCAGGTGCTCAAGGGTGCCTGCCTAACACTCTGCAGGACTGAGCTTGCCCTGGCCTCAGGTCTGCTGTAGGAGCTGTTGCCCATGGGAGGACTCTGTGAGGACTTAGGTGATTTCACTTCCAAGTAGCCAAAGAGGTGGCACCTCCAAACCTGGAGGCCCCTTTTGGCTGCCTAGCCACAAACTTCCTCTGTTCCCCTTAAATGGCGAGTGATCTAGCGATAGTCCCCGTGTGGCACGCAGGCCCTAAACATGCCCTTGCTGTTCCACAGGGAAGGGGAATATGTGAACTTTTGTGGGGGCTCCACTGCAGTCACGGTGGTGTGAGTGTGTGTGTGTGTGTGTGTGTGTGTGTGTGTGTGACACATCATTAGGAAGAACTCGAGTGAGAGCTAGGCACTGAAGGCGAGCGTTCGCAAGGCCAGCCTGGGAACTCCCTGGCGAGCACACACAGGGCCGACGTGGCACTGAAGTTTGGTTTGCTCAGCATGGATGACTGGAAAGGAATGAGGACTCCCTACAATTATACACCCAGGGTTGCATTCTGAGCGTTTTCCCCCTGGACAGATCGGCTTTTATCTCACTTTCAGTGAGGTTAACGAAACCAAAAAGGTCAGGGATAACTCAGCTGTCAGCATTGCTTCCTGGCTGTGGACCGAGGGCACGGCCACCCCCAACTTCAGATGCCCAGAGAAGGGGCCTGCATTTGAGGCTGCCACTTGGCTGGGTGGAGGATGAGCTGGAGCACAGCTTTACCAACAGCCTTCTGGCAGAGGCAGAGGTGCTAGGCATAGGAAACACAGGCTATGGTACTGACCCTCAGCAAAACACAGCCACGCTTCTGTGTAGGGTGGCAGCTCTGCCAGGGGAAAATGGGGGTTCTGGTGTCAGTCATGTTCTAAGATCACTCAGGAAACCTGCTGGGCACACATCCACCACAGACTGGGCTTTGCAGTTAAAAGGCAGTGAGGGCAGAAAATCAACTGGGAACCTGCTTTGCCAGTGTCTATCCTGAAGCCATGGTACACCTGGTCTCTTCGGCGTCTTCAGCACAGAAGTTCAGGCCTGGTCTTAGCTCCACCCAGCTCGTCTGTGACATCCATCGAACTGAGCACCCTTCTGCGCCCACCTAACTTGGGGGGCTTGTGGTGTGCCATCTCAGCAGGCAGTGTCTCTGCAGCGTGTTGTGATGGGTGAGTGAAAGGAGTGGTTTTCTGGCATAGTAGACACCAACATGGGGATCTGTGGCTGCTGTATGTGACATCCTGAGGAAGTGGCATCTGCCAGAGGTTTTGATGCAGTCACCTGCAAGATATGTCCCCAAAACCTGGCCCCAACCCTCACCTGAGCATGAGCTAATGCCTGACATATTTCCTCTGTTTACCATTCCAGGACTGTGACCTACACTCCAACCCTCTTCAACACTTGGGCACAGCTCTAGGATCAGGAGTGGGAACTGCACATCAGAGGCGGGGACTTTCCAGCACATACAGGAGATGCTGGGTCCTCAGTCAGAGTAATCCAGACTCCCTGATAAGCAATCACATTGGTTTGCAATATATTATACACTATCTTTAATCACAAGATCTCAACACATTTCACAAACGCTAATTTAGCCTCCCAGTACTTTTGAGAGGGTGAGCATAATCAGCCTCATTTAGAAGATGGGCAAGCCAAGATGTGTGTGAAGTGGGAGATGCAGATAACCCAATGTGGAACTTTGAAATGCTGCCTTCTATCTTAACCTTTAATTATTTCGACCAAAGTGTTTTCTCCTGTTTCCTTCAGATGAATAAACTAATATTACTGTCAACGGTTTATATAAATGACAGTAAAGGCAAAAACCACATTCCTGACATATCCCCTCGAGCTAAGGCTGCGGTGTATAATGTCACTCACACGGACAGAAGCAGAGCAGTCAGTGACTTAGAACACGTCCATGCCTTACTTTGAAGTCTCTGATGCTGCCCACAAAGTACGAGGGATTCAGAAATAAGGTTTGACTGTCTTACAAAATTAAAAAGGCAGAAAAAACATGTCCAAATTCCTAAAAAACACAGCTCCATGAAAAAAGCAGAAAAGGAAAGGAGACTGTTTACAGTGGGCAATGCATTGTGAAGTGTAGGTTTCAGCAGAGCTCTATGCCTATTGTGTAGTGGGGGAGAGCTGGAGAGCAAGGTGGATCAGGACTCCAACAAGTGTCCTTGGATACATTGGACACGGAGCAGAAGTGTCTCTGCTGCAATAAGCTGCAGGCCAAGGCCAAAGCAGTGACTCTGTAAACAAAGGCTCTAAGAACCTCGCTGATGAAGTGGGACTGATGAGCTAGAAGCAGCACAAGGCATGGACCCACAGTGGACACTCTCAAAGGACCGGCAATGACTGCTGCCTTGTGTTTTGCCAGGCAGACCATACGCGGGAAGTAAGTGCTAGCCTTTTCACAAACTCCCTCAATGAAGTCACACTAAAGCCATTTCCCCGACACCACTGGGCCTGTGGGATGCGATTCCAGGGTGTGTTATCCTTGCACCTCCTTGCTAGGATCCCTCAAAGGCTACTCAGAACCCATGTGACAAGAGGCCACAAGCCCCGGCTGCTCCCGGGGCCCACCACCCACCCATTGGGGATCCTGGCTGGGCTGCTTGTTCAGCAGCCCCACCCTGTGGCCGCCTCCTTCCGCCCCACAGGTGGGTGAGAGGAGACAATGCACTGGCATCATGGCAGGCAGCCCTCCCACCCGGTGGACGGTGGGCGGAGACACTATTTCATCTCACCATGAAGAGCAGTTTTGGACCAACGGACCTCCCTGCCCACCCCTTGCTCCACTCACAGCAGCCAAGGCTGCCTTCAGGACGGGCCGTGCAGCCCCCATTCAGCACCACGAGGTGTGAGCAACTGTTCGCATCCCACACCATCTTTGTCTTTGTTCCCATAGGCCTGGAGCTCCCCCGCTTCATGTCCTCACTAAAAGAGCCATGCTCAACGGGGCCTTTCATCTCTACATGTGGGAAAGACAATCTTAAAGAAAAGGATGTTTTAGGCATCTGCATTAGCCTATTGCAATGCATCTGACTGAATTTCTTGCCAAAACGGAGGCTCACGGAAGACATCACAAGCCGAGTTAGGACCACGTGCGGGTGCCCCACACTGATTTTAGAGGGTTAAATACTGTTCTAAGTGATTGTGACTCAGCTTATGTAGCAGCACATTTAAATTTCTTACATTATTTTAACACAGAAGGGAAACACTGAAGACTGCATGTAAGGAAGGGAAGTGCCGGCCTGCCATCAGGTTTCTGGCAGACTCTGCCCCCACCCCCATAAACACAGTAACAGTAGCAGCCACCCAGAGCCTGGTGCTTATCTCTCATGTTTTCACTCAGAGAGTTTTAGAGACAGGAGAGTGGAAGAACATGGCAAAGGGTGACAGGTGTGTGTGCGTCTCGCAGGCTAGATGACTCTGCTGCACCAACACAGGTCCAGGGTGGGTACAGGACAGATGGCAGCCAGGATGGGCGCTTCTCAATCAGGGACCAGAGCTGCAGAAGCCTCTCTGCGGCAGGCAGATTCCCCTACCTGGCACGGCCAAGACTTGGACTCCGCCAGCACTAGCTCTTCTGTGAAGGGCACCCAGGAAACAACAGCGCTGGAGTGATCAGCTTGTGCACGAGAGGGGCAGGGCGCATTAAAGAGCAAATTTCAGGACAGCGGTGGGAAAAGCTGAGCCTATGAAACCAAGAGCTTCAGGAAAGATGAAGTTGAGAGTATGAGCAAAAGACAAGGAGAGAACCAAGGGGGAGAAAATGAAAGAGCCAGCAAAAGGGAGCTGATGGAGATAAGGTCTAGAATGAAATAAAAATTTTAAGGGTTGATTGTACTTGTGTATGCTGGGGAAGGATTTTAACACATATCTTGCCATGGAATCTCAAATACAAAGCAAAAAAGGCAAACTATTATTTCCACATTTCATCCATTTAGAAATACAGCTTAGCATGTGGCTTTGAGTAATTTTGGTTGCAGCAGAGCTGGCTGGGCACCAGGAGATGGTTCTCTGGTGATGTGCACACAGACATTAAGTGCCAGGTGTGACACAGGGCCATTGCATGTCACTCTTCCCCTCAAGCTCCCAGGTGGAAGTGACGCATCACAACACAATCTGCAGGTGCAGTGAGAGGGCACAAGCTTGCGTGGCCATGGACCCAGCAATTCTCCCCTCCTCTCTGTCTGCCGAGGCAGAGGGAGAGCGTGCACTGCTGTGCTATGGTGGGGATCACTGAAGCCATGAGGGGTTGGTTGCTTTGGGGTTTCCAGAAGTTTGGAAGAAGAGCTGTTGAGCTGTACAGCGTTTAGACATGTAAGGCAAAGCAGAAAGACATATTCACATTGCCACCAAAGTTTCTTCCAGAACTAAAAAGGATTCAGAGAAAAATACATTTTATTGACTTGCAGTCAAGAATATGCAACCAATTTCCAAAGTTCTGCCAACTGGTCTTAGATAATGGTGCTAGGCATATTTTCTCTGCTTATTTATTTCCAATAACAATGGGAAAAAAACCCTAAATTAAAAATGGAGTAAATTGCTTCTCAGCCTTTTGGCTAAGATCAAGTGTAAAAGTAGAGTTTTTTTATTTTGTTTTGTTTTGTTTTACCAAGAATCACTTTCATAGAATCAATTTCTTCCTTAACAAAATCCCTGTAAAATAAGAAATACTTCATTATGAAGTTGGATCGTATGTGAGGAAAACAAAAAGCCTCTCTTGGCTGGGTGTTCTGGAAGGACAGTGGGTTGTGGCAGTGACAGAAGCCAGCAAGGTCCTTCCTACTCAGCCTCTGCACCACTGCAACAGCCAGGAACGTGCAGAGTTTGTCTCCAACACAGACCTTGCTTAATTCACTTAGGGGAATAGAGGAGGGGTACCTTCTGGATTTTGGAAGGATGAGGGTCAGAGGGCAGGGACTAAAAGATGAGTCAGTGGGCTAGGAAAGAAGATCAGCTACGTGAAGCTGAAAGAGACTACATGATGGTTTTTAAGACTCAGGATCCCAAGAAAAGAGAAAGGAAAAAGAGGAAATAAAGAAAAAGGAAGGAAAACAGAAAAATAAAACCATAAGAAGAGAAAAAGACACAAATGAAAGGGAAAAGCAGCTCCATGGCTGAGCAGATGGGAAGAGGTGTGAAAAGAGTTCATGCTGCCAGCCCCTGGAAGAGGGGGATGAGCACAGGGCTGGGAAGGTGCCCAAGGCCCTTTTTTGGGATCCCTGGGCAGGGTTTATAAGACCCTGCCTTTTGTCTCTGTACATGCTGCTGGATTAGTTTCATACCACCTCCTACCAAATGGAGAATACCCTCTTTCTCCTTGCATGCTTTCCTAATCAATTTCCCTCTACCCTCCACATAGATCTTTAAAAAACCCTATTCCAGCTGGGCAAGGTGGGGCACACCTGTAATCCCAGAACACTAGGAGGCTGAGGCAGGAGGATTGCAAGTTTGAGTCCAGCCTGAGCAACTTAGCAAGACCCTGTCTCAAAGTAAAAATATAAAGGGCTGGGGATGTAGCTCCATGGGAAGGCATGGCTTTGATCCACTGTACCTATTGTAAAACAGCTTTCTTACAAGCCCACGTGACCCTTCCATCTGGTGTCTTTCCGACTTTGGGATGATCTGTGCTTAGTTATGTGTGTGGCTGGGTGTTCCTGAGCGTGTATGTTAGGAGACTCGGTGGACAGTGAGTCAGAGTCTCTGGCCTTCTCAAGATTAGTAGTGGTGCTTTTTGAACAATAGAGGACATGCTGGTTCAGCAACGGTTCACAGTGATTGATGGGAGTTGTCTCCACCATAGAAGACCATCAGTCTCTCGAGCATTGGAGAAATGCAGCTCTGCCAACACCTTGATTTTAGCCCAGTGGACTCTAACTTGGACTCAGCCTTCCACATCTGCAAGGTAACCAAGCCTGGTAACTTTAAGCTGCTGTAAAGTTTGCGATAATTTGTTCAGCAGCATTGAGACCCACAGATTGTAGCCTGCAGGAGTGCCATCTGGCTGGTCAGTGCAATAAGAACACACATAGGTTTGTGACCAATTTCCAAAGTTCTGCCAACTGGTCTTAGACAATGATAACACATGAGTGAAGGGGGTGGCCAGCAGACAAAAACTAGAGCAGGTCAGGGCTTCAGGCCTTCTCCTTGGTGGCTGCACTCCTACCTGCTGGCAGTACTAAAGTTCCAGGAGGAGCCACAGACTGGCTGGATTGCAGGGCCTCTCCTTGCACCTAGAACTCCTTGTTTAGGCCGAATGAAAGACAGGGCCACCACCTATGCTTTGCCTCAGTCATTTCTACCACCAGGTCAAGAAAGAAGCTGAGAGCTGCCAGTACTAAGGAGCAGATAGTTTTTCTGCATGAAGTTATCTAGGTACAGAGCAAAATAAATAAAAGACAATCTTGGGGCTTAGAGAGCCCAGAGTATCCTTTCAAAAGTTATCTCTCAATAGCTAATGATTTCACAGTAGTAAATGATGATAATTAATAAAGAGGTTGGTAATAAAGCTTTTATGCATACAAAGTAGCTTACAGTAATGTAAGTTCTTTCATCTTTTAAGAAAGATGAAATGCTTTGCAACTTGACTTCTAGAATGCATCAGTTTGCCATGGGGTCTCTGCTTGCCTCTGGGACTCCATGCAGCCTGGACTGAGATGCAGTAATCATCTGCCTGGGAGTGGGAACCTCTGGTATTAGCCCTTTAGTCCAGCAGGAGCCTGAGGCAGAGAATGATTACCCAGGGTGGGAGACGGTTTAGTCCAGTCCTATGGCTCCAGGATACAAGTGCTGAGTTTGTGGATTCTGTGAATTCTTAGCTCACTTTTTCAGAATGTGTTTCTCAGACCTAGCCCTTGGAATTCAGATTTGCCTGGCTTTGTTGCGCTGCCTGTGCTTGATCCTTTCCTCCTCCCCCGCCCCTGCAAGGCGCTTTTGGGGAGCCAGTCTCACCACTCAGCCCTCACCTCTCACATGTTTGGCCTGGGTCCTGACCTCTTCCTCTGCACCAGGCCCACAGCCCTGCCTGCCTCCTCAGTGTTGCTTCACGGGTGCTCCTGAGAGCTTCCTGACACCTCCTCTTGCAAACCCACACTTTCTCTGACCTGCCTTCCGTCATCATCATTGCCTTGCCTCTGCCATTCTCTGCTGCTCAGCTCACAGTCCTGTCTCTCCCCAGAGGCCCTTCAGCAGCTCCCCTTCTCTCCAGCGCCCTGTGCTTCTTGCCTTCACAGCCCCGAGTTGGTGGGACCATGCTCTGTGCTCCCTGCAGTGTCCCCGTTGTCCCTCATTCGACTGACAAGGACTCTCGCTCAGCCAGCTTTGTATTTCACAGCACTAAAGTGGCATCAGCTTCCATGGTGGGGATTCAGTAAAATTCTAAGGACCTCTATCAATAAGATACTTAATTTTTACATAGTGATATAGTTCCAAGAAGCTGAAGGTAAACCAAAATGATATTTCAATGAACACAGCAAGGCATAGCTGAATGATTCCCGGATGAACACTAAAACCTTGAGAACTTTGGGGCACCTGTACCCCACCTTATTTTTTAAGTGTATGTATCCTTTCAGGTTTCAGGTTTTCAGGAAGCAGGACACATTGGACCTACCCAAGAAACTAGCAATTTAACCCAGCATTACAGAATGTCAAACTGGATTTTGCAATGGAGCATGGCACCTATCCTCGAAGGATAGTGTTCAAGACTTCACAGGCAGCCAAGTATGTTGAATGTCACTGTCTGTGGGCCAGATAGGGGACCAAGCCAGGAGGTAAGACCACTGAGAGTGGACAGGCCACACGGAGGTGGGTGATCCAGGACTCAGATGGGTTGTCAGCGTTGCTAACAGATGCAGCACGGAATGCAGAGCCATCCTGCATGAGCCAGGGTTGCAGGGGTGAGCAAGGCAGAAGGAGGCACCCAGGATAACAGTAGAGAGGTGCCCGGAGGAGCTATGTGTGAGCTACCTCTTAGAGGACCAGAGTATTCAGGGTCTGGAGAGCAACCACTTCCAAGGAAGGAATGTGCTGGGGAAAATCAGGTTTGGTTAAAGAACCAGTCACTTCACTGGGAGTATAAGACAAGCTTAGGGTGAAGGGGGGAATGCACAGTCGGTATTCCCCACCGAGTCTCCATGCGTGGAGATGTCTGAATTACACTGATTTTAGGAAGTCAATGTGGCCTGATAGAACAAGAACAGTACTACTGATTTGTAAAACAAAATCAAAATTTAAAAACCTAGACAGTAACCATTTTTAGAATTTCAGAATATTGGCTAGGACAAAAAGAGAGCTGGAACAGGTAACGGCATCAGAGCTGGATGGAACTGGGGTGCCTAGGTCAGAGGTGGTGAGGCAGATGCTGACCTCAACCCACGGTAAGTGCTAAGGAAATTTCTAAAATGATGAAAATTATTTCTAAGATAATGGAAATTATTTTGTAGAAGTCAAGAGGTTGGTCAACACTATGATGATAGATCAAGAGATTCACTACCTGGATAACTTCGTGGAGAAATATATTCTATAGGAATCATCTACTTGTACAAGTGATGTGTCTACATTAAATATACCAGGCAACCTTATAAATGAAAAAAAACTCAAGAGAAGGTGCACAGCTGTGCATATAGATTCTTGAGTCTTTAATGATATAATTCTGTTCTAAACCTGACCATAAGCAAAGAACCTCCAAGGAAAAAATGAGAGGAAGCTGAGGACATTGTAACCAGCGCACAATTATTATTTCATTAGATAAGAAATGCTCTGGTGGGGGGGACAGCCCACTGAGGAAGGCTCACAGGCTTCCAGAGGAATGCTATCTGCCCCTGGGGCTTTGGATGGGATCCTACCATGGAGGAAAACAGGGGAATATTTGAGAATCAACTGAAGAGACTGAAACTTAAAGCTCTCTCAGTTAAGTCCAAGGAAGGAAAAGGGCAGGAAAGGCCAATGTGATTAAGGAAGGATATAAAGATTAGTACGAGGAGCCTAAGAGGGAGGCTTAAAATATCTAAACAGTGATTTAGAGATATAAACTATTTATAAAACACCAGTCGCAAGAACTCCAGAGAATAATTACCGGAGAGGAAGCACTGCGACCCGCCTTGCAGACGGTGCTCCACGCGGCTGTGGTCCGAGGGCTGCGGAGGCCCTTTCGGGAAGGCTCGTCCAGATTCTCTTTCACAGGCCGGAGTGCCAGAAGAGAGGCCTGCGACCCTAATCTGCTCTCTGTGTCCCTTGGCCCCAGCTCCCACCAGTGCGAGCCGGGAACAAAGAGAGGTGTGGAGGGGAGTCTGAGAGCCTTGGAGGTCAGAAGGATCAGGGCCCGAGAAGATGGGTTTGTAGCAGATGCAGGGACGGAGGACAGATTGCATTTCCTACTTTGGCAGAGAAGTATGGAAGGTAGTGAGGACAACTATGGCAGAAGAGGGGGACAGTCAGGACAAAAGACCAGGCTAGTGAACACATCCAGGGCTTTTCACCCCAAAACATACAGATGCAGTGGGGGGAATCCCTGGGTGGTATTTACACAAGTCCTCTGATGACAGATCGGATTCCTAAGACCTGGAAGGTGTTACATATCGTTATTTTAAGCAGGGCGAGGCGATGGAGCAAGCAATTATAGGCCATTTAACTTAACATCACTTACAGAAAAATATTAGGAAAGGCTTGTGGGGGGGGCAGGAGGAGACAAGCATATGGTAATCTGATTAGAAACAGGCTGTGAATTTTTACTAGAGGAAGGTGTGTTAATTAGCTTGTACTTTTTTGAAATCACTGCCTTCATAATTCTATATTTTAATTCATGGTTTTATATAATAGCTATAAAAGTAGGAATAAATATAGTGTTTAGGTAAATAAAAATAAGCCACATCCAGAACATGAAAAATAAGATGGGAAGAAAAATTAATGTTAAAGAAAAATGATACAGGTATTTAGTATCATTTACTATCAGCTAACAGAGTTTAGGTTAAGTTATTTTTCATGAAAAGTTCTTGACATTGGTTTATGAATGTGTGCCTCACTCCATTTCCTAAAATCCTCTACAGGAAAAAGAAGAAAAGAAAAAAAGGAGTGTTTGTTTCACTAAAAAAAGTCATTTTTTCCCTTTTATAGCGCTCATGTGATGTGGTTAAATATTTGGATATAGGAGGATGAATACTTTGCTAATCTCTTCTTTGTGAATTTTCCAGGTTAAAATTTCTCAAAGACATTTTGTGATTATTTAAATTAAATTAAATAACAGGTCAATATCAATTTCTTCATACTTACATGCTATTTCTGAACCACTGAAATAGGCACTGACCCTTCAGCATGAGACTTCAAAGGATAAACACAGAGACAGAATAAGTATAGCAAAGTTAAGTGCATATTGATGTTTGTGAGAAGCCTGATTATGCTTTATTATCTATTTTCCCTGGTCTGTCCATATTATTCACCAGTGATGTCATTCTACTTTTCCAAAGGTTTCAGATTCCAGGAGCCATTATCACCTATATAGCTACAATTTATAGGAGGGCGAGGACCGTGTCTTCTTCACTCTTCATTCTGGTCCCCATGGTCTACTAGTACTTGGCAGATATTTAATGAATGAAAAAACTCTTAAGGAATGGTAGCACCAGCACTGGGTATTCACTGTGGGCCAGACACTGGTTAACTGACTCTGCTCATCTTCCAACAATTCTGTGAAAGAAGTTCTATTATTAAACCTATTTTTTAGAATGAGGAAAATAAAGGCACCGAGAAGTTAAGCAATTTGCCTAACGTCACACAGTCAGTCACAGACAGGTTTAGAACTCAGGCAGTCTGGCCCCAGGGTTCACAATACTATTTCCTTTCCAGAAATGAACGCACGATGCAATAAAACAGTGCAGCAACATCCAAATACACAGAAAGCTGCATGTGAGGCACCCATGGGTTTATGTTTTCTTCCCCAGCGCTGAGATGGAACCTTGGGCTTCGCACATGCTAGGCAATCTCTCCACCACTCAGCTGCATCCCTGGCCCAGGGCAGGAGTGTGGAGCAACTTAGAACTCAAGTATTAATACTGGCATCAGCAAATCCTGCAGTTTGGGGCAACAGGAAGCCTAAAGTGTCATGTCCAAGATCAGGCTTTTTGTAGTAGCAAAAACTCCTAAACAGCTAAAGAAAGCCCAGAGTCTCATAGGTAGAGCACCAAAAAATGTGACTGCATCCAGTTTTATTGCACATTGGAGACCAGAGTAAAAACTTTTCATGCTGTTCAGAAGGCGAATTTAAGGTTTTGTGGTAATTACATCAACAAGAAAAATAATTATCAGCACATGGGGAATGATGCTCTGCTTGGAGTCATGGGGGGCCTCCTTTCGATTAGTATCTGCCTCTTAAGATGGAAGGGTGTTGGTTAAGACCAGGCTGATGCTTGTTAAAAAAACAACAGAAGGCTCTACTTCCTGTTGCTTTAGGGTTTCAGTGTTCTGAGACCTGACATGCCCTCGTTTCTCTTTACTTTTTCCAAATATTCTTTTCTTCATTTTTTTTTTTTTTTAATCAGTCTTCTGGAACCAACTGACTATAAGATCTAGTCTACACCTTTTTTGGGGAGGGAACTGGGGACAGAACCAGGATCTTGAGCAAACACAAGTACTCCACCACTCAGTCACTCTCAGGCCTACTTCATGCTGTGGGTCACAAGGGCCCAAATGCAGAAGATGCTGGGGAACAGAGGGCCAAAGCAGGTTGGGAAAGCAGACTCCCAGAATCCTGGGGAGGGGAGAGAGGCTTCTGCAGGTGCAGCACAGACCCAGATGTCAGTGCACAAGGCCCTGGGGGAGGGGTGGGGTGCCCCAGCTCTGCCCTGCTGTGTGAGCTGGAACCTCAGAGATGTGCACGGCATTTCAGGAGCCACAGGAAGAACACTGAGATGCTGCAGGGCAACAGCCAGTTTAGAGCGCAGCCTTCATTCTGGTTGCCTTTCCATTGGAAGAGCATGGTCACCCCTCAGGCAGCTCTGCAGGCTTGCAACCGATCCAAGCTGAAGGAGGCCTTGCAGCCCCTGGGGTGAGGTGAAGAGTCAGCCCCACCACCCAGGGAAGGAGAGCCAGTGGTATACTGAAATGGAGTGGAGTGGCCAAAAATAATGCAGCTCTGAGGCCCAGAGGGACAAGAGGCAGCTCAAGAGCCAGAGGCAGGTAGGAAGGGGTCTTGGGAAGCACTTGGTGGTGGAAAAATGAAGCCAGCCTATGAAATCAGACACCACTCTGTCCAAACAATGCGGGTGTCAACAGAGTGGCAGAACAGGTATGACGATAGCATCTGAATGAACAAAAGACATGGGCAGGGATGGAGGAAAGGGGGTCAGCCGGGACCCAGGAGCAGTCCTGTCAGTCTGAGGGTCCTTTTCCTGTTCAACAAATTCTTTTGTTCTGTGTCCTTATCAATCCCACACCTTGCCTAAGTAAGAATGACAGACAAGTCATTCTTAATGACTTCCTAGCTTTTCAAACTATTTTGGTATTAAGGAGAGAAAGCCACACTTAAGCTGTTGTCAGAACTCGGTTTTTGGTTGACTGCGACGTTTCCACCCTCGAGTGATCGTGATCACTGCTTCGTGAGGAGAGCTGTGTGCGCCTGTCTATGCAGTCATGCTGTGTTCCAGAGCCACCGTGGAACCTGGAGGAAGCGCGGGCTGCGCTGCCTGGGGCGCTCTGCACTGCCCTTGCTGTGTCAGCAGCAGTGGGCTGGTATCTGCCTCCCCCAGGGACAGGCACATCCTCTCCTGGGCACACCCACTGCCCTCAGCCACGGGAACAATTACTGGCTGTGTCAAAGCCAGCCACACCCTGCGCCCAGACAGCGCCACCCGCACTGCCCCCTCCCTGCTCCGTGACTTCCTTTGCCTTTGAATTTTTTCTGCTCGCAGAGTTGGCAGGCACAGCTTTTTCAGCTTTGGAACATTTTAGCGGGAGGCTAATGACAATATACTCACAAAACACCCACAGGCCACTCTTTACTGGGCTTTTCTAACCCTTGAAAGGCTGGATAACACACAGGAATTTGGTTCGAACTATTTTCACAATTAATGTGCACTTTAGGAGGCAACCACCACACTTTAATGTTTCTCTCTAAAGACACTGCTATTATCTTTGTATATTCACATTATACTGAATACCTTGAGTTTCGTCACCATCGAAAGAATGGACCACATGTAATGCAATAGCATGAAATGACACATTTTTATACATTGGGGCAAAGAAGGGATGAATGTAATGATATATACTTTTGCCACTAACAGTCTATAGGACATTTCTTAATACAGGAATGTCTGTATTTCAAAATTTATCTAACAACCTACAGTCAGTATTTATTAAGCACCTGCCTTGTAACAGTCTTATTTTTTTAAGTTTCTAAAGGGAGGAAGATCAGTAAATGACTGATTATGCTAGGCACTGTGAGGGGTCATGTGGCATGCCACGTGGCAGTAAAGGAAATGGAAGCCACTGCAGTGGTGCCAGTAGATCGCCCAGAGACCTTCATAGACAGGGTGGCCCCTGAGCTCAGGGAGATCAGGTTTGTTTCTCTTTTTTTATATACAACGTCTCACTTTGTAGCCCAGCCTGCTCTTAAACTCACAGTGATTCTCCTGCCTCAGCCTTCTGAGTGCTGGGATTATAGGTGTGTGCCACCATGCCCAGCCCTGAAGATCATTTATGAGTTAGATGTGTATATATTCACATAAGTGTGCATGTGTGGGTGTGCACAGGAAAAGCTGGAGAGCTCTGTGGCTCTCCAGACCCAGGGACCCTGCAGGTCCAGGTGGGCTTCACAGCTCAGAGGTCCTGTAAGTATCAGGGCTCAGCCTAGAACAGACCAATGTGATGAGACTGGATACTGAGGAATGAACTTTGGGGTGACCACAGTATCTCAGATTTAATTCACGGAGTTCGAGCTGGGGAAATGCGCTCTGAAGGGTGCCGAAGAGGCACACAGATGGCGCTGAAGGCTGATGCTGGCGGCAGGCATCCTGGGAGAGGGCTTGCCCGCATCCTGGGCAGTCAGGGTACTTACCACTTCAGTCGGCCGGTAGTATTTGAGATCCACCTTCACGTGAATTTTGCCGGTCTCTTTACATCTGCCCACTTCATTTTCATGCTTTCCTTCCCATCTGTAAAGAAGATCATCACTTAATCAGGGTCTAATTGCTTGGGCGCACTGGGCTGGCTGCGGCCTTCAGGGTGGCAGCCTGCTCCGGCAGGAGCGAAAGCTCATTAACTGAAGAAGCACAGAGCTGCACTCAGCCTCCTCGTGGGATCTGCAGAGGCTTGGAAAGCTTGTCTAGAGCTGCACTGGAAGCAAGGGTTCCCCGGCACTCCCACCTGCCTTGAGAAAAATCACGATAAATTCAGAAGCAAGACTTCAGAAATGAAGACATTAGCTAAAAAATATTTAGATAACTTTCAGGGATTCGCAAGATTTGTACATTTTTTTGGACCATTACAAGGTCAACCATTAGGAATTAATTAATATCTTTTACTCTCCTTTCTTTTTTCCTACTTTTCATCCTTACAGGGATATTTAATATTTAGCATCAATTCCACCTGTCCATCTTGGGGAGATGTCCCATACGCTAGCAGAACTCTCTCCTCATCCTCCCCTACATGAGGCAGCTCTGGGTCTCATTCGAGACTCTCTGGTGATGAAACCTCCAAAAACTGTTCAAGGAGCTGTTCAGTTTCTTGCTGAGGGAGGCGCATCAACACCTGTCACCGTGGGGTGTCGCCCGGCCTCAGCCTTGCGTCTTCTCTCAACACCGAAGGTTACAGCCGCAGGCTCCTTCAAGGTACACTGCCAGGGCCAGATCCTGAGCTCTGAGAGCAGCTTCTCAGAAAATTCTCCTCATCTCCGTTCTGTTCTCATTTTTTTTTTTAATGAATGGAGCTACTGACTTAAATGGTTGCCTCTGGATTTCTGCAGCCTAATATCCCAACAACAGAATATATATAATCCTTTGATTTATTCATTGTTATGATTTTTTTTTTTTGGCAAGAAAACAAATGAGAAACCTTGAGTTATGTTTGAGTTCAGTGTTTAGCCTTAGAATGGATTTGCTTTGTCAGCTGGAAAGAAAGCCTATGAACACAGGAAAATTCTGTGTGTGCCCTGGCTCAGAGCTGGTGGGATCCAAGAGGAAGACGGCATGCCCAGTGCATCCCTGGACTGTGAGTTGCGTGTGCCCCCAAAGGGTCATTCTGGAGAGGTCATATTTTAAAACAGGTTCAGCATTACCGACACAAACTAGGGCTGCAAACTTTTATTCCGGATTGCTCATCTGACCATTCCGTGGGATAACCTCTTGATGGCATTAGGGGAAGCACTGTGCTGCCAGAGAATAATCAGTTCATCAGTATGCTGACCTCGCCTGTGGACTCCGGGGGAATGTGAAACCGCCCCACAACACCGAGAGGAGTACAGCATAATGTATGGAGCAACAGAAACCGGACTTCTACATTAGTTAGTTACCTGAAGCGGGGAGGGGGGGGGGTTGACAACTCACTTCTTTGGTTTGACTTCTTCTTTCGTAACACTGAGTATCAGATCACTTTGACAAGTCACGTACAGCTCAGAATTTCAAAGCCAGGGAATGAGTGACTGGATAAGAGCTCAATTTTTGGAAAATTCACTTGGAAGTAGTATGTGGACGTTCTGCACTATGGAGATTGAAAATGTCTTACAACAACGTAACCTAAAATACATGTCTAACTCTAAAGCTAATTATTTAGGTGGAATCTTTTATATGTAACCTAAAATACATGTCTAACTCTAAAGCTAATTATTTAGGTGGAATCTTTTATCTGGCTAGGCTTTCAGTAAAGTATCTATATTTCACTAGAAGGTTTTGACTTTTATCCATACTTTGTACTTCCCAAAGACACACAAAGTCAATGGATATTTTGGTGGCAGTATCTCTCCCCCAAGCAACAGGGTTAACAGAAACTCTGAACAGTGCTGCCACTTTCCACGTGTAATCAGTTATTCAGTTTACAGCCAGCCTCGCTGACGTGGGCATGTGTGTGTGCACACACTTCACCATGGGGCATGTATTCCAATACGTCCTTCATTCAGTAAGTCTCAGATTCACAAGCTCAATTAGCAGTGACTCAAACTTCCTTATAAATCTTTCTTGTTTTGTGAAATCAGATATAAATACACACAAGGAAAGCCGCAGAAAACCCTTGGAGAGGTTTCCCTGATGCGAGGAGCACGTGGGTCAGGAAAGGAATGAGCCCAAGCTGGTGACATCCCAAGACTACAAGTCTGCAAATGTGTTTGTAAAGGACAGCCAGAGAGTAAATGATTTCAGTGTTATGGTCATGGGTAGTCTTTGTTACATATTCTTCTTTTCTCCTTCTTCTTTTGCTTTCTCCTCTTCCTCCTCCTGTTTTTCTCATTGCATCTTTTCTTTCTGCCAAAACTACCCTTTAAGACTGAAAACCGTCCACGCTCCTGGCCTTGATGGCACTGGCCTGCAGGTCAGAGTTGTCTGCCTTGCTTTAGCTGACTGGGTGAGTGGTATCTACTTACCCTCAAATACAGAAAAGCACTTAATTCCGACTGATGTCAACAGGCTGCAGGGCTGGTCCACTTGATTTTCTGTGTCTACTACTGATTTTCTCTGATTGTTTTGCCTGTCACAGACAGCATTTGGGATTTGTAACACTCGCTGAAACAGGAAAAGGCTAAAGGAAAGGCATTTCCCTCTTAGGGGCCTGTTACGTACAACCTGAAAGTTACTTTGACACTTACATGTCCGTGCTCCCACCAAGCCTTTCGAGCTGTCTGAATGCTATCTGCTGGGCTTCAATCTTGCAAATGCTTGTTTCAAGTTAAAACAGTATCTAAGGTTGAGCCATTGTCATCCACAATTAATACAGCTGCACTGAGTAATCAAATGGAACCAGGAAACGGCTCAAAGCAGAACTGAGTTGGTAAAACCACTTTCTGATTTCCACCAGGTCTGCAAGTTTCAACCAAGGGCCAAAAAACATTCAGTTATGACAATATATGAAACACTTGTATTAACAAGTAAAAGGTAACAGCTAATGTGTCCTAGTAAGTAATGCTATGACTCAAAGTGGATCTGAAATGTCAGTGAAATCACAGTAGTTTGACAGAGTGTAGAAGACCCACTGAATAACAGGCATTAGTATCCACTAGTGCAGATCAGCAGCTCACCAAGCAGGGATGCACTACAACTCATTTTTAAAAAAATAAATTGCTGGCTCCTTGTAAGCACTAAGTAGCCATAGAAAATAATAACAAATAACAGAATCATGCACAATAAGGCCCTATGAGGTTCTACTACAATGTACCCAAGTAGGAAGCTCTTAAGGAACTCCAAGAGCAAAATCCACTGGCTGAATCCAGCTGAGGACCAACCCACTGGCATGGGAGGGCACGATGCAGTCCCTGGAGAGACTGCAAGATCCCAACAGCATCAGGTCACTTATTCAGGTGTGGACACAGAAGGAAAGGCTGCGGCAGTGAGAGTCCTCCCCAGGGACCTGGAACAGCCCTGGTGGAGAGATGGTGGTTTGCACTCACGTTTGCTTCTTCTCATGTCTCTTTCAAAACTGGAGGGGATTCACGAGGCTGACAGAACAGGAAAGGACCTGGAAGCTGGAAGCTGGGAGGAGTGTTAGGCCTAGCAGAAGCCCTGCTTAGAGGCTGAGCATGCGCCCAGCTGCCTTTGCTTGCAGGAGTCCCTGCTGAGCCACCTTCTCCTTAGTCCTTATCACGGAGCAAGCATCTTACTCAGCCTGGGGAAAAAGGTTGCTGAACTGAAGGTCACTGGCCCAGGGGAGTCAGGACACTGAAACGGGGGAGCTACACCAATATATGAGTTCCCAGCAAGTAGGGTGAGCGCACTCCTTCCTGCCAGGAGACTCCTCTGCATCAGAGTCTCCCACTAAAAGGACCCAGCCTGGTACAAAGCCACACAGCCAGTGCCAGCCACACTTACCAGGCTCACACTGGGGCCCATGTTTAAACCTAAGCAGAAAACCAAGGGTTAACACACACACACACACACACACACACACCAGTCAGGAGAACCACAGGCAGGAAAGGCCAGACTAATAACAACGAGGACAACTCAAGGCAACAGAACTAGCAAAAAGAAAACTAAAACCAAATCAAAACAAATACTCCCACCCCATACCACATCTTTACTATTCTCAGATACAGAAAGATGGACACAGGGAGGCTTATAAAAGGACAATTTAAAAGGTTAAGAGATTGTAGACATTGAAAAAGACAACCAGAAATTTAAAACTCAAGAAAGAGTTGAGGGAATCTCCCAGAAAGTCATAAAAAATAGAAGGAAGGTAGGACAACCAGACTGCTAGGCTAACCAGGCAGGGATGGGAAGTGATTCAGACAGCTGGGGCAACTTTACAGTAAAGTAGTAAGAAATGCCTAGAAGGTAGCAAAAGAAGAGAGAATGCATTTAATAGAGCTATGCATGGTAAACAAATGATCAATCACACAGTAAAACCAAAGTAATCACACTTTATGGGAATGAAGACGTCACTCATCAGTCATGGCAATGTAACATCAAGTACTGAATTGATCAAAAATGAAAATGTAACAATAAAGCAGTAAGAAAATGGGAGGGGTGGGACAGGAGGGGGAAAGAGAACAAAGCTCTCACTTTGGATGAGAGGTTGGCAGACGCCTAGGTGGGAAAAGCCAAGAACCTTTGATCACAGTGTGTTATGTGGATATATGGAACAGACTATCAAAATAATCACATAGGAGAGGGCAACAAAATAAAACAGGACTTCCAGAAAGAGCAAACAAAGGAAAATAGAATGGAGCAAGTCATCATTTTGAAGTAAGTGGGACAGTGTATCGGAGCAGAACACCACATACTCCTAGACGGGATGGGCCCAGAGGGCCTCAGGTAACATAGGGCTGGCTGGGAAGGTAGCGCTGGGTGGGGTTTGTTGCTGGGGCTGTGACAATTCCCATGGAATGATGAGAGAATCAGTTATGTGGGGTAACCAGCTGTGCAGGCCGGAAAATCTCATGCATCCCCGCCCCGCAGGGCTCCCCAGGGCGCCCCACGTCTCCTCCAGCACCAAGTGCATCTGTGGCAGGGTGGGCACGGCCTCCTGGAAGCAGGGAGCCAGCTTTAGGGCTGGGCTACCAGGCAAGCTGCACGAGGTATCTGTGGCACAGGTGGTTACCAAGGTGGACGTGTGTATTTGCGCGTGTGCGCTGGAGGAAACACAGCAGGACAGGCCTTTGTGACATTGAATGCGAGCAGGAAACCAGAGAGAGCTAAAAGGGAAGGGAGCTGTGACAAGAGGTGACTCATGGACACCTTTGTGCAAAGTGGAGGAAAGGAGAGGAAGGGGCTGCCTGGAGCGGCTGAGGGAGAGGGCAGTGGCAGCTCAGCCGGTTGCCTTGGTAGGCAGAGGACTGAAACCCAAGCCCAGGCCAGGGCACTACCTATTTCCTTTGGCATCAGGAGGACCTGCTGGGGGACAGGAGGGCAGGGGACAAGTTTTTGTTTTCAGCGTATTTTGGTTTCAGTGTGGTGCTTTCACACATGCATGGAACACTTCGAGCATACCCATCTCCACTTCCCTGCCCTCCTCCCACCTTTACACCCTTCCCCACGGGGGCACAACCCAGGCTGCACAGGGCTGTCTCCACCCCTGCCCAGAAGTCTCTAATTTTATTTATACTGGTGATGATAACTGTCTTCAAGGAAACAGGGTCTGGTAGCAAGAAGCTATGGCAAATGAACTACAACAAAAAATGAAAATTGAAATCCATTCTCCAGCTGTTCAGGTGGAAGGTGCTTCTCAAGGTTAACACTTACATTCATCCTGCACTTTTCCTACAAAGGCCCTTCCCGATGATAACTGCCGGAGCCTGCCACAAGCCGGGCAGGTAGTCAAACCTGTGGTTCATGAACGGGGAAGAAGATGCTTGAAGGGCCGAGGGACTTGCAGAAGGCCCAGCGGGAATTGGTGTGAGGGCCAAGACTGCCAAGACTTGGCCCCTTGGCTCCCTGGGAACAGACTCAGGCTATGCTTCTGTTCTGGATGGGTAGGTGGGTGTGTGCCACCCTTTTCAAAGGGTACTGTCATTTTTAGAGGATGCTCTCCCATACATTCTTTTTGATAACTTGTCAGCTGGTCAGTATTTCCGCCCTCTTTTCATCAGTATTGCTGAGCTGTTCCACAGATAAGCCCGGCTTTGGAGTTATCTTTTCACATGCTTCACCTCCATGGAGTCTGACTGGGATGAGGGGCTCAAAGGAAACAGCCCTGGGGGGTGGTGCCCATGGGAAGGGTGGGCCCAAAAGATCAAAAGCAAAGAAATAAATATTTAATAACTAACTAAAGACTAGCACTGGCTCTCCTCAGCTGTCAAAATGGCAGTGCAAAAATTTTCAGATGCAGAGACAATTTAAATAAGCCTATGCTATCTCTACATGCATTGCTCTCCACTTTATTTTTATTTATTTGTTTGTTTAAACTCAGCTGGGGTACACTATCCACCCTGAAGGAGATGGGTAGTTTCTCCTGCTATACAAGAGAAAGTGAAGCCTCCCTGCAAGGCCACCGGAGGACTGGTGCTTGGGCTACAGTGGTCCTCCCCCACTGTGTAACCCTCTCTCCCCATCTCCTTCCACCCCAGCCTTCCGTCCATGCCATGCAGCCCTAAGTGCAGTCACTATGCTCCTCCACTACTGGGCTGGATCTCACCTTCAGGAACTTGGAGGTGGGGCCACACCACCTCATAAGCAAATGATGGCAGAAGCCAGACAGGCACTGGCAGAGCCGAGGGGTGGCCCCTAGCACAGACATCGTGGTGGGGATGTGGACACCCCACCAGGATGTCTAAGCTAAGACCTTGGAGTATGTGGGAAGTGGCCAGGAAGCAGAAGGGAACCTAGGAGCGGCCAGTTCTCAGTGTGGCCCAGTGCAGTCCAGCTGGTCTACGCAGCTTACCAGCCTGTCCAGCACCCACATATGACCAGCTGGCCCGCCTCCATGCCTTTCTCATGCCATGCCATCGGCCTGGGCTACTTTCCTTCGTCTTAACTACCATCCACATGAGCAAAGCTGGACCCATCCACCTTCTCCAAACACGCCTCCAATCCTAAACCTGTTTGGACTCTGGCACTGGTGCCACCCGTTTGCACAATACCAATACCTGTGTAGGTATATGTGTAAGAATTGTCTTTTTATTAATTGCCACCCAGTTGGATTGAAAGTTCTCAAGGGCAAGGAAATGTCTTTTGATTCTCTTTGATGACTCTGTCTTTGAGAAAAAAATGAGGCGAGCAGAGCACATTTACGGAGCACCAATATTTGCTGGGTACTGTGCAGGCTGTTTGGTTAGGAAACCACAAGGTAGCAGTTATTTTTAATGTGAGACTCCCTCGGCTCAGCGCTAAAACTGACCTGTGACTTAGTAAATGGATCAGCTGCAATTGGAATGAGCGCGGGTCACCTTGGTTGCCAAGGCACAGCACCACGTCATGACCAGCCAAGAGAGGCACGGATTTGCCGAGGCTCAAGTATTTGAGTTGTTATGGGTGAAGAATCCAAATTTCTCAGTAGCTTATAATAATCAATGATAAGAGTTCCATGGGGGAAACAGTGAGATAGACAGCACAGGAGGGCAGACAAGAGGAAGAAAGCAAAAAGACTAAGAGAGGAGGTGAGGAGAAAAGCCCCCTGCCTTGTTTCAGGACATTGAGAAAGGAAGCCAGGATCTCAGGCAAGTGGGGCAAATGCCCCACTGAGAGTTTCACTATGGTCACAACCAAGGATTTGGATGAATAGCCTAAACGCGCTGTTGTGTGACTAAACACAATGTGGTTCAAAGGCCTCACTCTGTTTCAAGAACATTCTGGAAGCTCATGGCACCTGCACTCAGGATAGGTAGTTACACATACATTTGCCTGCCGTGATTGATTTTTCTAGGTATAATGGTAGACTCTGTGTGATGGTGACTGAAGTGAGTCACCTTTCTGTCACTGGGTTAGTCTGGCCATGACAGGACAATTTAGTATGTTTCTAAGTGGGAGTCAAAGCCATCTGAGGGTTTGAACTAGCACAGTTAGAGGTAAGATGGGCAAACGCAGAGCCACATGGTTTTCCTTCTGACTGCCCCTCCATGGGATTCTTAGAAGTATGTCACAGGATTCTGCTCAGCAGTGGCCTCAGATCAGCGCAGGGGAGTGCACAGCAGAGCAGCACAATGGAGGGATGGGCCAGGCTCAGGAATACTGGGTTCCTGCTCCTGTACTGGGCTCCCCCTCTGCAGCCGAGGGCTGTCCTCCTTCCTCATCCTCTCAGGACCCAAGTCCACGTGGCTCACCCGCCAGGAAACAACCACAAATAAGGCATGCATGGGCGCAGAAAGGTGGGGAATGGAAATGGGCTTCTTTTTATGTGTAATAGTTTTATCCCCACTCTCACAGACAACGTGAGCACAGCACCGCAGACTATGGTAACTATTTCCATTGCCGGAGCAGCCTTTCCTCCCAGAGGCACATGGCAGAACTCACGTGGGTGCAGGCTGTTCCTACAACTCTTTTTTCAAAATTTAACAAGATTAATGACAGAAAATTAGTCAAGACAAGTATTTGCCTGTTTGGTTTATCCTACCATCATCTTAGTTGTGGGAGTGCAGTGTTTCTTTTTCGTATTATTTAGTAGTAAATTGACAGAAAACTGAAAATGAAACACAGCATTAGAAAGAGCCCCCCATAATGCAACCTCCCCCAAACAAATAAACACACCCTGTAACACTCACAAAAGAAAGCAGTTGCTGTCAGGAGGCTGCTTTCCCAACACAAATGACTGCATGAAAATTTAATCGCTTTAACTTTTATGAGGATCGTATAGGGTACTTACTAATCTGCTCCTGTGAGTGTCTTCCACTACTGGGTCCAAACTCAAATCAGTGCGCTATTTCCTAATATATTCAAAGCAGAATCTCCCAAGAGACAGTGATGACTTCAAGATGGAATACTGTAACAGTGGACATTATTACAGCATATCAGAATTGGCAACAGACCTTGAAACAGCTCAAGGCAGGACGTTCCAGACACTGATTGGTGTGCCTAGTAAAGAAGAGCCAAGTACTATGAGTTGCAGAAAAAAGTCTAGAAACTCTGGAGAAAATGTCTGTAACCTTCCTCTGATTTTTCTTTCTTTTTTGGTGTGGTGTTAGGCAGGCTGCATGTCTTGCCTGCCAACCTCCCTTTAAGGTGACAATTGAGAAGGTGGAAATCTTTCTACTAATTTTTGCAGGTCCTCCCACATACAGAAGCTTTCAACCTTAGTGCTGCCGCTAGTGGTGTCTCTGGCTCGAACTGCCCACCAAATCCTGTCCAGTCTGAGTCTCCCTGACTCAGCGCTCCGGCCCTGCTCCATCCCTATGCACGAGTCAGGTCCTCTAGGAGGAAGCTTAGGGCTTCCCCACAGCTGTTGCATTGTGCAGTCAGTCATGCTGACCACGAAACCAGGGAAATCAGGGTGACAACGGGCCACCCTGCCAGGTCTTTCTGGACAAGCTGGCTCTAAGGACTATTTGTGCTCATTGAAGCACCTACTGAGCACCTGTCCTGGGCAGCTGTTGGGAGCACCAAGGGAGGCTGACCTGGGAGTGGGACTCCATAGTGCTGGTCTCACCTGCCTATAGCTGCAGACACGGGGGTGGGGTGGGGCGGGGTGCTGTGCTCTGGCAACTTGGGAAGGTGCTGCAGTGTAGGGTGGATCTGTTTCTAGCGACAGAGCCTAAGACCAAAATTGTATGTAGAGAAAAATCCTCCAAATCTAGCTTTCTTCCAGCAGAATCTGGAAAGCCAAGTATTATCCTCTTTTATTCTCTCAGCACATGGGGCTTCCCTTTCCCAGAGGTGTGCAAGACAGGGTCTGCTTTCACCACTAAGGTCACACAGAAAAGGTTTTAGAAAGGGATGAGTCAGAAGGATGAACAGTGCAGCACAACAGCAAGCGGTGCCTCTTGTGTACTCAGGATGAAGCCCACAGCCTCGCACACCAGCCAAGTGCTCAGTTGGGATCCCACCTCTGCTCTTGCCTTGCTGATGCCCTGAGGAGGACAGTCAGCCTCACTGTGTCTCTTTGGTGAGACAGCACCCAGCCTGGAATTAACCTGACAGTCTGTGGGTCCTGGCACAAGTTTGGGTTCACCCCAATGGTCACCACATGTGACAGTGAGGTGCACACTGCATATCACTTCCTTCCTTACCAGCAACCTGGCTAGGGAGAACCCTGTCCCCTCCCAGTGGAGCTGCCCACCAGGATTCACAGGCCAAGGCCACAGTGGCCAGAATGAATGGTACAGAGGCAATCACAATGCCCACCTGCCATTTTCAAGTCACCAGCCAGTCACTCATAGCAAATATGCTCATAGAAATTAGGTGCAGCTCATTGGTAAAGCATGTGCTCACCACATCTCAGCTCTGGGTTCAATTCCCAGCACCAAAAAGTACAGCTTAAGGTTGGAAAGGGCCAGATTAAACCAAGTGAAATACTTCCTGTGCTGAAGATTTTAAAACCTATTATAGTGATTGGCAGTCCTCCAAGAAGGGTTTGTAGTATGCAGTATTCTCTAAAGAAGCTAGATACAGTATAGTATCTTATGTTAGAACAGCACAGGAGTTTGGGGAAGACAACGAGGTTAAAAAAAGAAATAAGCATTTAAGCCCCTAGGACTATAGCATAAGAGGACATCATGATGACTGATGAGGACTGAAGGCCGAACTTTTTTCCTAGATATAAGAATGGCAAGGTTGCACATGCTTTTCAGAAGTGCTTTGTGGCTATCTACATATGTTCTTCCATGAAGTTAGCTGTTCAGAATTTTACTCATTTTTAATTGAATTTCTTATTGTAAATTGCTGAAGTTCTTTTATATTTTAGATATACATGTTTTATCAGATACTTAAATTATACTTATTTTTTCCAAAATTATTGCTTGAATTTTCATTTTATTAGTAACCCTTTTCCAAAAGCAGAGATTACAAATTGTGCTACTCATTTAATTAATATTCTTTTATTTTGTGGTGCTGGGTATTGAACTTAGGCCCTATGCATCTTAGGCAAGCTACCATATCTCATGCCCCCAATTTTAAAAATGGTTCTTGCTTTCTGTGTCCTAAGAAACCCTCGTATTTTCCCCAAATTGACCTATACATTCAATGAAAACACATACCTAAAACACAAGCATCCATAAAAGTGATGTAAAGCATTTTTCATGTGAAAGGCATTGTTAGAAAAAAAAGTTAGATGTGGAGTAGGAGACTCTATGTGTAAAACGTAAAAACTCATTAACTCAGTAGCAAAACAACCTAAGAAGTCTGTCACCCTAGATGTGTAGAGCTCTTCTCCTCTTTCAGTCTAGCAGCTTTTTGGTTTTAGCTCTCACTTTTGTCTGTAGATGAGATGTCTGCTGATTTTTACTTTCTCCTGCATCATTATCCATTATTCCAGCATCATTTGTTGAAATGACTTGCCTTTCCCAAGGAGTTGTGCTGGAATTTTAGTAGAAATTCAGTAGTAGTAGACATGTGTGGGTCTGTTTCTGGAATGTTTAATTCTGCTGCACTGATCTATAAACTCGACTAATGTCAGCACCATGCAGTTTATGCTTTATGGAAGTCACAAAATGCAGCACTGAGTGTTCTCCAGCTCTTAGCTTTTTCAAAACAACTCTGGATCATTTGCACTTCCAATATAGATTGCATAATTAGCTATAAAAAAAAAAGCCTGTGATTTTAGTGGGCTTTCCCTAAACAGGTAGATTGATTTGAAGAAAAGTAAAATCTCATCATCATTCTGCTCTCCAATTGAAGAACATGGTCTACTTCTCCCTTTGTTTAAGGTTTCTTCAGTGTATTCTAGATTTTAGTGCATAAAATTTTCAAGTATATTTATCTTTGACAATTTCAGGTTTTTCTGATTCTATTGTGAATGGTTAATTTTTATTTCAATTTCCAGTTGCTCACTGATAGTGCACAGAAATAAGTTGATTATTTTGTGTAGACTTTGTAGTTGTGATTCTGTTAAATACCTCTGCTAGATCTACTTGCTCTTTCTGAAAGTTATAGGCTTACTATGTTCACTATTACACCTGTCTGTGAATAAAGGTAAATACACTAATTTTAATTTCTTTTTCTCCATTAGTTTTGCACAGACTCTCCAGGACAGTATTGACAAAGAATGATAGTCTTTGTTTTGACCCTGATTTTTGAAGAAAAGCATCCAGTCTAGCACCATTAATTATAATAATTATGTATTTTTTTAGGTGCCACTGATCAGCTTCAGAAAATGTATTTTCTTTCCTACTTTGTTGAAAGTTTAAAAAACTTTTTAGAATGGTTGCTAAATTTTATCAAATGCTTTTTCTTCATTTATTGATATACTTGTATGGTATATATAGTTGCTTTTTTGGGTGGGCAATTATGGATCCCAGACTAGCCTCCAACTTGTGAGCCTCCTGTCTCAGTCTTCTGGGTAGATGGGATCACAGGCTTATGCCACCATGCCAGTCTCCTTTGATTTCTTAATATGGTAAATTAAAACCATTTGCAAATGTTAAACTAACCTTGCATTTCTGAGATAAATACCACTTGGTCATGGTTAACTTTTTGTGTACTTACAGGTTCAACTTGCTTACATTTTGTAAGTGACTTTTTTGTTTCCATGTTTATATAGAATACTAGTCTATAGATTCCTTGTAACATTTTTATTTTTAGTACCAGGGTAATGCTGAGCACTTAAAAAAATTTGGGAAATGTTCATTCATCTAAAGATTTACAGAAAGAACATTATTTTCTTCCTTAAATATTTGCTAGAATTCACCCGTAAAATTCAGTTTCAACAGATACAGGGTGAATAAGCTATCAATTCTTTCTGTAGTCAGTTTTGGAAATTCCTGGCTTTCATAAAATATGTCTATGTCCTTTAATTTGACAAACTGACAAGCAAAAATTCTTCATAATATTCCCTTATTATTATTATTCTGCTATTATTTTACTAATGTTTGAAGGTTCTGATAGTGATGTTTCCTGTTTTATATCTAATATTTATAATCTGTCTTTTCTCTATTCTTTAGTTTACTGATAGCCATTTTTATTTGATTAATTCCTTATTTCTGTTTTCTCTGCATTTAATTTGCTCTTTCTTTCATAATATGGGAAATTAGATTTCTGGTTAAGTAACTTTTTTTTGATATTGGTATTCAAAGCCTTAAACTGCTCTTTAAGCCTTGTATTAACTGTAGCCCATGTGTTTTTTTGTTTGTTTGTTTGTTGTTTGCAATGTACCACCTCAGCTTTGTTTGCATGAGAAACTTCTTTAACTCACATATCTTTAAAAATATATATATTCTTACATACAGAATTTTAACTTGAAGATTTCTATTAGAAGTTTACCATTCTCCTTGCATAACACCTTCTGTCTTGCACATTTTCTGACAAAAAGTTTTTATTAGTTCTTCCATAAATAATTATTTCTTTGCTAGGAGTGTTTAAATTTTTTCATTAGCATTTATTTTCAGTATTTTGATTATGATATATATTGGAGTGACTTCTACCATTAGTCATTCAATGCCTAAAACAAATGTTCCATGTATTTTGTCTAGTTTCCTTTTTTTTTTTAGACAAAGGGCTAAATCTACTCTCTTTTATTCTATCATAGCTAGAAGTCAAAGTTCTTTCTTATGTTATGAAAGCAAATTCTGGAAATAGTTTGGCAGTTCCTCAGAAAGTTAAGCAGAATTACTGTGTGACCTAGAAATCCTACTCCTGAGTACAGACTCCCCAAACTGGAAGTAGGGACATAAGCAGGTATTTCTGAAGGAAGATTCATGGCAGCATTACTCCCAACAGCCACGGCGGGGAAACAAGCCAGGCACCATCCACACTGTGGTACATGTACACGATGGAAAGTCATTCTGTTGTATGAAAAGCCATGACTGCTACGACATGTGTTAATTTTGAAAATACCATGCTAAGCAAAATAAGACATATACAAAAGGGACAAATATTATAGAACTCCACTTCTATGCAGTTCCTAGAACAGACACATTTACATACAGAGAAAACAGAGGTTACTGGAGGGAAAGGGAAGGAGGAGTTATTATTTAGGATGATGAAAAAGTTCTGAAAATGGATAGTGGTGATGGGTGCACAGTGTGAGTGGAGTTAATGCCACAACCTATGCTTTACAATTGGAAATTGTAATTTTCAATTATCAACATTTTACCTCCATAAAAAAGTCATCAAAAGAGAAGACTGTTTCATCTGCAAGGACTGTCCACAAATTGTTCAAATATTCTGATCCAAATATCAAATATGACTTCGAAATCTGAGTAATGCAACAATAAACACTGTGCATGATTATAAACTGGATCGTCTTGTATTTGGCCCGACTGCAAAGCTCAGATGGGCTCTGAGGAGGAGGTGGGAGTAATTTATCACTGTGAGTTTCCTGAGTTTGAGGGTTGTATTGCATTTATATAGGAGAATGTCATTGTTTGCAGGAAATACACACACAGGTTCAGGATGAGAGGGCATCGGGTCACAACTTACTCGAGAAGACTGTAATGTACTTGAACCTGTTCTGTGAGTCTGTGATAGTCTCAACTTTTAGAAACACAAAATGAAGGTAGTACAAAAAACTGGGTAATGTTATAGCACTGGACCAGTAAGAGTACAACTAGAAACAGTGAAATAGAAAGGAACAAATAGTAAAAGATAGCATATATATTGTGATAAAAACATGAGACTGGATAAACAAAAATAAAATTAAAAAGCAAGACAGAAATGGAATTTGAAAAGGCTGGGTTTAGATGCTGGCAAACATTTGACACCTAAAGTAAGCAGGCCGGACGCTCCCGCTGAAACTGTACACGTGGCTTTCCGAGAGTGCAAAGGGGAAGATGAGAACAGAGCTGACCAGGAGGAGGCTGCCAGCGCACGTCTGGTCAGTGAGCAGCAAGTGCCAACCGCATACTTACACAATGGTCTTGCCGATGTGCATAAATGACTTCTCCACAAACTCACGGACGCTGTGGACTTCCCCAGTAGCAATGACAAAGTCCTCGGGCTCATCATTCTGCAGCATCAGCCACATCGCCTGGAGAGAGAGGCAGAGCCACATGAGGTGGCACTCAGAAGACGCTTTGGGAATACAGTGCTATTGCCATCAGATATGGACGGGTACATGCAGAAAGCTGGACATGAATCCAACAAGACACCCCTGCCCTACAGGGTCCACACTCTTCAGTGTGCCTCAGACACATCCGGGCCTGCTTTGGTACGTATGCCTGGGCTGGCTGCAGAGCTGTGAACCCAGCAGGAGCATTTTATCTTTTATATCCCTGGTTATTCTTATGCAATATGCCTTAGAGGAACATGATGTTCAACAGCATGTGACAAATAAGCTTTTCATCGTATAATTATGAAAAAAAACCTTTCACAGTCTCTGGCTAATAGTGCTTTTAACAGTATGTTCGTGAAACAACAGTTCTAAGGGTTGTCGAATTTTCCTACCCATCACCAATGGCAGGTAAAGGAAAATCATTTTACTAGAGATAATCAACTCAGTCATTAAACTCCTCAAAAGTATAAACTCATTTCTTAACCATGAAGTTGAAAATTTATCAACTGAAAAGAAAATAAATGATCATCAACAGAGAAACAACCATAAAATAGAGAATATTACTATTTTATTTATCTATCTATCTACCTATCTATGTATTTACTTATTTTTTGGTCCTGAGAATTAAACTAATGATCTTGCACTTACCAGGCAGGCAAGTGCTGTGCTGCTGTCCTATATCCCTGGCCCGAACCTTACTGTTTTAACAAGGTTTCTGAGAGGCAATGAATACATTAACACCAGAGTTAGGGGCTTCCCACAGCAGCACTCAGAGTCAGGGACTCAGCTTCTCCACAGTGATCACGAGGGCCGTCTCATCGCACTGCAGCCTCTCAATGGAACGAGGCGTCCAGATGGGCACAGTGCCTCAGCAATCTGCGATGGACTCAACAACCATCACCATGTGTCTCTATGCAGTTAGAAGGCTTTGATCCATAGCGTACAGACCCACAATGTCCGCAGCTTGGAACTACATTAGTAATAAAGCATTTTACACAGGTCAGGATGCAGCTGGTATCTGACAGGAGCCTGTCCCTTTGAGAAAGGTTCAAGCCTAGGGCAGGGAGTGTATAGCTCAGTGGTGCAGCACAGTGCATGTGCTCAGCAAGTGCAAGGTTATGAGTTTAATCCCCAGCACCAGGAAAAAAAAAAAAAAAAGAAGGGAAGAGGAGAGGAGAGGAGAGAATGGGAACGAAGAGGAGGGGAAGAGAGGAAAAAAGGAAAAGATCCAAAGAAAAAATGGTGTTCTCCATCACTGTTACTCATTTCTCAAAATTTCTCAAAACTAGCTAAAAAGAATAAGCACTTTGTTCTGATATTATCCCTGTGTTATATGCATTGAACCTTTGCTCTAACATTTAGTGAACACTATTTCTGGGGGTGGTTCCCTGGCTAGCTTTAGAGAAGCTTAAAAAAACAGCTTGCTGAAGTCAAAATGTCAGCCTACCTGCTTTTCCTTAGAAAATGCCACAAAATCATTAATCTCCCTTCCTTCCTTCCTCTCTTTTTTTTTCTTTCTTGTTTTCTTTCTATTTGTGAATTTGTGGCAACCTTCTAAAAAACAAAATGTGTTTTCCTTTTACTTGAAAGTCATTTCTTGTGGATATTTTGGTATTGTTCATATTCTATGAATTATTTGAAAACATCTTTTTGTTTTAAGCAGGGCAACAGTTTGGATACTTTCCCATTTGAAATCATATTTTTGTTCAGTGGAAGATGACGGTTAAGGCAGCTTCCCATGCCTTGGAGATGGGGCCCGCTGGTGGGGGCAATGCAATCATTTCAAATCAGCGACACACTGAAAAGTACCTGGAGACTTCCCTGACAGAGAGCCCGTTTTGTTAACATTAATGAAATACTGTTGTTCATTCCTCATTAAGAGATCCCAGTTGATGAATACAGTTACAACACTTTCCAGGCAGGCGTTTATGCTGTTGAACTAAAACCCCAGCCCTTAGTTACAATACTTTCTATTGCTCTACTACTGTTACTACGGATTGAGCTTGGTCAGTTTTTAAAGGGCATCAAATGGAAGCACTCCCTTCAGAGGTACAGTTCACACCCTGGACGGAGTGCACACTTGGGGCCCCTCACACTGTGAAGTGCTGGGCCGAGGAAGGGCACAGAGAAGTGCTCTGGGCATGGGCGCCAGCCCCCTCAGGGGCCTGGGGAGTTCTTTGCAGATCTGGGCCTGCCCAGGAGCTCCCCAAGGCCTGAAATGTACTCCCTCCTGAGCTGTCCTGCACACGGACCTCTCTGGCCATGGGAAGGTGTTAGCGCTAGCTCACTGATTTCCCTGTGAGCAACAGTGCCTGCCATGGCGGCCTCGCGAGCTCCAGCTTGCCTTTGGCCAACCTTCCCGATTAAGCCACCTCTGCTCCTCTCTGAGCAACGTGTACACACATATACACTAGTTATGCCATTCATCAAAATATTTCCAGAGTTGTTAGGAAAAAATTAAATTATGCTTCTGCATAGAAGTTGTTTGAACATTTTTCTGAGGAATTATATGTAACAGGGTAAATACACTTAAATGTGTTTCACCCACATTTTCATTTTAAAAAAAATGTTTCAAATAGGTCTTTAGGATCACTTGGCGAATTTCATTTCTTTAGGGACACTTATGCTAGAATGGTCACAGGAAAACCCTGGTTTAATCATGTGAAGAAAACAAGGGCTCAGAAAAATGAAAGGAGGAAACGCGACTGTTGGTCAGCGTGGCACAGTCCACACACGGCCCAGCCTCCTGGCCCATTCTGTCCCCGCAGGGATCGGCAGGAGCCTCTAGCTTGCACGGGAGCTGGGGCCAAGAATCCACCCTTTTCTTTTCCATCAGACTATCTGTGGCCTCTGACCTATCAATTTCTAGGCATTTCCTCTAAAGTTCATATTGTACCAGACTCCTGTCTGGGAATGGGAAGGGAAAGGATATACAATTCTAGATTTATTTGTTATTACTGAATAGTTTACTGGTTTTAACAGGGGGAAAAGGCTTTGTTTAACTTTCCACTGAACGTAATTAATGGTTATTGACTGGTAAATGAAGAACAGGTGACACTCTGAATTAGCAGATAAATGGTCCTGTGTTCTGGTGTGATAATGGGTTAGTAATTCGCCACGAAGCCCAGGCTGGGTGCATCCCACTGACACCAGATCACGTCGAGACAAAGGCGCCTGTGTGAGGAGGACACGGCCACTGGCCTCCATGCGCAGCTGCACACGTTGATCTGCTCCATTTACCCCCTGATGGATAGCACAACTGAGGCAAAGTTCACCATGCTCCCTTTCCTGTTCACATGTGGGACCACACATGTGACCCATGACACGCCTGGCCACTGTCTGGGAGCAAATCGTTACCCAGCCCTGGCTGCCCAGTGAGAAGGCATTGTGAGGCTACACACTTCAGACGCCAGCTTTCTCTCTGCCTCTCAAGGAATCAAGGAGGAAAAAAGACAGACTCTTCCCACATTCTTTTGGTGCCCTTTAAGGATGTGACTGACTTACCCACTTCCTCAGACACTTACTTACTTTCAGTCCTGACCTGATTACCAGTTCACATGAAAAAAACGCTCCTGCTTTTTATACATTCCACAGGGAGGAAAGCAAATCAGTTAAGGAATGCACTGGAGCTTCAGAGTCTTCAACTCAAAAATATCCCTTCGTGGCAAATGTACAATGCAGTTTTCAGTCTGCGTCTGCACGTTCATTTTGCACCGAAGGAGCAGGAAGGGAAACCTGACTCCACACAACCCACAACTGATGGCCAAGCTGGGACGGGTGGAGATGTTTGTTCAATTTATACGTATGTTTCCCTGTAACTGTATAATTAACCTATGCGCTTTACAAATCTAATTTAGAGAAGTCAAATACAACCTTAATTTTTAGAAATTTCAAGTCTGCTACTTGGCTGTCCGAGGATGAATGCAGAAGTGCTCCAGAGGCCCAGGAGAGGGGCCAGCTCTGGAGGCCGTTCACACTGGCCCAGTGAAGGGGAACAGCCAAGGCCATCACCACAGCCCACTGACTACACCTGATTCCACGCATGCCTTTTGGGGTGTGATGTGTGTTTGTCTTAAAAATCTGGATTCTGCAATTGCTTCCACCTCGCCATTAACCTCCAGTTCAGTATCCAAGCTGCAAACACTTATTAACTGAGCTGGCATCCATGAATAACAAGATTTGTTAATCAAGGTTATGTTTAACTATGTGCATTTGACTGGTGCTTTCAGACCTGTGTGTCTGTGCTTTATGTGCTACTGTCATAGAAATCATCTTAAAACAGGAATATAAATGTGTATATATGTGCATACATATGCACACACGGAGAAAGCCTATGAAATCCAGGCCAATAAAAAATCACAGGGCTGGGAACGGAGCTCCTTGGTAGAACACTTGCCTAGCACTCATTAAGGCCCCAGGTTCCATCCTAGCACCCCCCCACACACATACACAGACACACACACACATATACACACTCACACACTCATGAATTTGAACAAAAGGAAACCAGAGTTCCAAACAAATGCAAGAGTGGGTCCCTTCACGCACTCTACCTACAGGCGTTGTTCAGCACCTGTTGTCATGATGCTGGCCTGGTATCTGCAGTGGGGTGGCCTGTAGTAGACCAGGCCTTATTCCTGGTGAGTGGGTCCCTAGTTAGCCCAGGAGAATACCCTCTACTTCAACATTTTTTGGGAAATAAGGGTCAAATATTCCCCCCAATCAAAATAAAACTATACTGACAAAATCAAGTAACATAAACTCTCAGTTTGGCCTAAGGTCACTCTCAGCCCATCTAGTTTTTTTTCATGGATTAAAACATGGTGGCATGTAGATTTCTTTGATTAAAGATATTCTTACCACTTTAAAGATACAAAGTTACCAAACAGAAAAAAAGTAACGTAATAAATTAATAAAACCACTAATTAATGGAACACAATGTAGAAAGTTATATAGCTTGCGCTATTTTTTACAAACAACTTTTGGTACTTGGGACTGAACCCAAGCCCTCTGTACTGAGCTGCATCCCTAACCCTTTTCAAATTTTGAGGCAGGGTCTCTCTGAGTTGCTGAGGCTGGGCTTGAGCTTACAAGTCTCTTGCCTCAGCCTTCCAGAGTGCTGGAAGTACAGCTGTGCACTACCACTCCTGGCTCTTTTTTGCTTCTAATGTATCATTTTACTCTGACACCTATGTACTGAAAGAAAGAGGGCATGACAAAGCTCACCTAGCTCTTTATTCTGTTATTTTAGTTAGGCACACCAATATGAATATTTAAAGGGTGTGATTAATTTTTCTGTTCTCTAGAAACAATATGGAACATAAAAGCTCCTTGTCAAGTGCTAACCATTCTAACACAAAATTTATGTAATATTTTCTATTCTTTCAGTGCAGACCCTCACTATTCTAGTGAGCAGAGCAGGTAGCATAATGCAATCTGGTTATTATATCTATCTTTGAAAATGGGTATCTCTCCTATTTCTTCAGTCTGTTTCAGGCACACTCATTATGCACGTGTTGTATCTCTTCTATTCTATCTCCTACTCTCTCATCTCTAGTCAGACATTTGATGTCTGCTTTTTTCTTATTTTATCCTCTGGGGCCCTCTGGGCTGTTCATCTGATTTTTTTAGTTACATTTATTTTAAATATTGCTGCTACGATTTCAGTTTCTGTCATGGTTTTCTTCTTCCCGTTTATATCATTCCCGATCACCATTACTTTGCTTGTTTTACCTCTTCTAGTAGTTGTGTTGAAGCCAGGGGGTGGCAGCCTCCCCTCTTAAAGGGCTGGACAGTGAACATTTTAGGCTTATGGGACATATGCCTTTCACACCATTTAGTTCTGCCTCTGTAGCACAAAGCAGCCATGGCAAGGTGGAAACAAAGGGGAAGACTCCAACAAAACATTTACAAAACCAACAGATTAACCTGCCCAGCTTTGCTCTAAACAGCCATAAAAACAAGAGCCTAGAATTTCTTTTGAGCCTATAGAGATGATGAACCCAACCACACACTTTGCTTTGAGTCCGTTCCTGGTAGGCGTTGTGCCCCTGCCTCGCCATGTGCCTTCTCTCCTTGCGGAAGCCTTGCTCTCCTGAGGTGTGAAATGCGGGCAGTGCCTTCTTTGGGCTTCTTATGCTCCACTGGGTGTACATGGTGGGAGAACCCAAGAGGAGCAGGAGGCGCACTGAGGGCAGCCCGCAGCTTGGATGTGGACTGGTTCCCAAGCTTCCTCCCAGACTCGTCCCATGCTCAGTCTCTCTGCATGAATTTAGTGAGTGTGGCTCATGGAACAGTTCGACCTCACAGGGCCCTGTGGAGTGAGGCTGGCGATGACTGCTCCCTGGTACCAGCCCCACCTCTTGCTGCAGCCTCCCACAGCAGCAAGCTGTGTCTCGGCGACAGCAGGAGCTTGATCTCCTGCAACTCCTCCTGTCCATCTCCAGGTAGCAAGGGCTTGGGGGCAAAACACACTGGCCTAAGTAGAGGTCTTGGCACCCCATCTCAAATTTCAGGACAATTGCCTTAAACTATTAATATCTCACAATTCAAATTTTGAGCAATTTAGGTATTACAATGAAGATTAAGTTGTTTTGTTTTTTGCTATATATTTTTCTTTTTCTTAAAAAGGGTTCAAGGAAGGCATGTTTGAATGACAGTACCCTTAATTCAGTCATTTACAAATATTTCTTTATCCATTTGTTTTCAAAGCACTGTATCTCCAACGAAGGATTAAGCCTGTATAACCCACTGGATTTAGCATTCAGCACAACACATGTATTGTGAATGAGTGTACAAGAATGAGTTTACACCACAATATGCACCCCAAAGTTATGTGAACATGTACATCATGTGTGAACGAAAAAGGCCACCACAAACCCAGACTGCCCTCCTTATCTATGGTGCTGTGAGGTCAGCCATCCACGCTTAGTGGCTACAGCTGTGGTCTTTTTGCTGCTCACGATTCATGGGATCAGGAACTTGGCTCAGCTCAGCCCTGGAGATGTCGCCAGCGGGGTCTGGCTGTCCAGGTGCCTGGAGCTGCACACACTGCAGTTCTCCTCTGTACGGCCTCTGCCTCTTCCCCACACTGGGCTCTCACGACCCCTTTGCCTCAGCCCAGGTTTCTTTATATGGTGGCTGCTGCCAGGAGCAGAAGTTGAAGGTTGCAGGGTCACCTCCTATTAGTACCACTGGTTACAGAGCCAGCTCCAAATCAAAGAGGAAATCTTTTCCTCACTCCCAGGAGGGTGGGTGGCATCACTGTAGCCGTCTCTAGAAGAATCTACTATAAAGATACAACATGAGCCACATGTTTCACTGTGGCAGCAAAATTAATACTGGTGTTTTAAATATAAACATCTAGAATTGTAGATTTACGCATGACCATCCATCTGTAACACAGCCCAGTGCTGAGTTCTCATGAGGGCAAGAGAATTGCACACAGTCTGGAACTTGCACAATATGCAAGCCCACTCTCAGTTTGCTACAACGTAATAAATGTTCTGCCTTGGCACAGACATCACTACTGCCACACACATTTCCCAGAAGTGCTGCTTCCTGAGCATGTCCAGCCACCTACATTAGCCAGGTGTTTCCAATTACCTGCTCCCACCTGCATCCTTAGGTAAGCCCTTCTAGCATCATCAGCTCCTGGTCCAGGGGAAACAATCTAAAAGCCCCAGGTATGCTAGAGGAAGTTTCCTTCTATTCATCCACCCCTGATTGGACACTGTCCCTCTCCCTGCTTTTGGTTCCCAGCTGTGCTACCTAAATCTGTTCCTGGGAAGCCAGCTCTGGCCTTTCCATGACCTTTCTGGTGTTGACAGTCATTGTCACCAGTAAGTAAAATTATATACTATCATATTACACACACACAACACAGATATGACTTCACAAGATCATGTAAAACAATGCTGTCCAACAGAAATACAATTTGGGCCACACAGACAAACACTTTCTGTGATCTACATTAAAAGTAAAAAGAAATGACGGAGCTGATTTCAGTGTTTCCTACTTGATAAGAAGTGCTACTGAGAGCGTCCCATGTCTGTCCTATGCACGGCACCTCTGCGTCCAGCAGGAATCTCAGTCTGGAGACACCTTAGGGTTCCCACGCCAGACAGTGTGTGGCCCACCGCCCAGTCCTGCCTGCTCAGCCTGCCCACCACTGCTGGGGACTCACAGAGTGGGCACCTCTAGAGGAACAGTCCCCCTCTTTCCTTTTTGTGACTGTCCCACTTTCTGGTTTGTGCAGCAATTTTGTTAGTGCTGACAGCAGGGAGAAAGCTAGCTTGTTATGCAGCACAGCCTGCTCAGAGTTACGGGCATGGGTGAGGGAGAGCCCCTTGTCCCCTCTCCTACTGCAGCAGGCAGACCCGGGGGAAACAGCTAAGGGGCACCAATGGGTGTGAGGGGGCAGTGCCCGGGAATCATCTGCAAGAGAAAACACTGGCTGTGACCCCCCACCCCAAGCTGCTGAGCAACAGGCTGGGGGGTGTCACTGGGTAAGTGCTCTCTGCTCACTTCCTGTGCTTGGTAAACTGAGTCACTACCTCATGGGGTAGTTTTCAGGGTTATGTTAGCCAATGTAAGTAATGTGCCTGGAAGAGGCCTGGGACCCAAGAACTGGTGTTTATACGAATGAGTGGTCATCTGTGATACACTGTATTCATCACAGGGATAACGACAGCAGCAGGGATTATGCTGCTCAAGAGAGTCACTGGTGCCTGGAGAATCCAGCTCATCTCCATGACCAAACTCTTGCACCTACACATGGCACGGGGAGGGAAAGCTGAGAGGGCGGGGAGACTGAATCCTGAGTCTGTTAGTCAGAGCCACAGAATTTTATAGCTGGAAGGGGCCTGAGAGCCATACTTATTTCACTGCATGCATTCTGCAAATGAAGCAACTGAAACCAGAGCTATTAAGTGGTGCCCAGTGCCGGCCTGGATGAGAGCCACAGCTTCCCTCCCGGGTTCCTTCTCATGCATCACGCTAGCATGCATTCCCCACGGAGCTCAGCTAGCAAGGCTGCTTCAGACTGCTGCGGGCAGACCTGGGGCCCTGAGCAGCAGCAGGACACCGCAGTGCGCTGCCAATACATGCGGGCGCTGTGCCTGGCCTGGAGCCTTCTAACACTGCTACAGCAGAAAGGGTCTAAACCCCAGCACCTGCCTACGAAGGGGCTATGGACACAGCTTAGCAGTCTCCCGTGCCAGCAGCTGTGGCTCCTTTCTGGAGCTTCCTCCCAATGAGCAAAACTGTTCCCACCCCAGCTGGCCAAGGCAGCGGACTCAAACCAGGCGATCTCTGCTGGGCCTCCTACCCACCAGCACCCTGTCAGGTACACAAACCTGGCGTCTGCTGGGTCACTCAGTCTCAAAGATGTCGGTGGGAGAGGACAGAGGCTGAGCCAGAGAACAGCGTTGAGAATTACTGTTGTGTGACCACTGCCAGCGTCTGTGTGGCTGGAGCCATCTGGCAGATGATGAGGGGAGACCCGAGAAAGGGTCATGAGGGAGCTGGTGAGGATAAGTGAATCTGATCCCTGTCCTGGTGAAGTCGCCGAGACTCCTCGAGACAGATCCCTTCCCCCAAATGTCTCAGAGTTGGTTTCTGCTCCTTGCCAGTAAGCCCAGAGCTCAGGTGAAGATGGCTGAACCCACATAAGACCAGGGGCTGGATGGGCTCTGCTCAGTGGCAGGCAGCTCCAGGGGGCCCAGGAGGGGCCCGGTACCCAGCCGGCAAGCCAGACGTGCTCAGTGGCAGGGCAGTGCCTGCACGAGGAGCGGGGAGGCCTGGCGCAGCCAGGGACCCTGCCCCTGGCTCCTGTGAGGGCGTGGGCAAGGCCTGTGTAGCCTGGGAACCAGGGGCCCAGAGATCCATTCACCGCTCGCACTGCCTAATGGTCATTCCCAGTGTGTTTCCCAGATCAGGGTGCCAAAGTCACTCTTCTCCTCAGTACCTTTGAAATATGCTTGGGAAGAACAGACTTAGCCCTGCTTCCTTGCATGTTTGTTTCTGAAATGTAAAAACGTCCAATTACAGACATGTTTGAGTTTGGGGAGATCAGACTGCTCTTATGCAGTTGGTGCTGCCTGGGACCCTGACAGCTTTGTGTCAAAGTGACTTCCCTGAGGTTGCCTCTGTATGTCCTGGATTGATGCGGCCAAAAAGGGAAGCCAGTGATACTCTGGAGAACAGTGGCTGTGATAGAGACACCTGAGAGTGGTGACATGGAGGAAAGGAAATCACACTGCATACAAAATCAGTAATTTAGAGAAAACTCCTCTCCTGTCCACACTCCCAAAACTATACAAAAGGCCTCCTTTGTTTTCCAAGATTTAAAATAAAAATCAAGAGTGCTCCTATAAATTTAATTGTTTAAATCACATAGAGATGGTCACAGGAGACTTTTTAGAACTTTAAGTCTATACAACTCAAAATGAAATTAAGATAAATGAATATAAAAATGAGCCAATGATAAATTAATATTTTCAAAGCATTTAACTTCTTCAGTATTTGGAAGTTTCAAGATATTTTTAAAAAATCTTCAGAGAAACTTAGATTCTAGAGAATGAATATTTCTTTTTCAGTGATTACAAATTTCAGCAGTTTGACAAAGATCAACAAATGATTGAGGTTGTTAAACAAAAAAGGGTCTCTTCCTACACAATGCCACGAACAACCCCATCCAGGTAAATGCCACAGGCGGGGCTGTGCAGAGCACCCCTTCCTGTGAATACACTGTAGCATCTTTCATGTTCACCCCTTGTGAATGAACAACTTCTTCATTGTTTTCACGAACACTAATTTAGTGTTATATTTTTTTGCTTGTGTCAATGAGTGTCAAAATATTGTTCTTTTAATATGTGAAAGTATTTGCATAGAGCTTTATTACTGAGCTTCAGATGTTAGCCAGAGGCAAAATAAAACAGAGATTCTCCAGTTGAGAAATCTTACTCCCAATGAAAAGCCAGAGTCTTTAACATTCTGCTTCCCTGCCAGTTTTTTTCCCAAGTACACAATGATTTATTTACCCTTTGACGGATGAGATTAAAAGTGTCTGAGACAACAAAACTGGACTCCAAGAATTCACTTCCTTAAAAACGAAACAGAAAGTTTTCATGGCAGAATATGAAAACTCCAGGAGGAAGCTGTAAGATCCTGACATGAATTAAGAGATGATATGATACAAACTAATTACAGAAGAGCCCCGAAACAAGCCAAATCTCAAAGGTGAGCTGTTTCCTGACTCCTGCCCTCTGGGGGCATCTCATTAGTAAGTCTCCCTGCTGGGGGCTGCTTGCACTGGTCCCAGTGGCCACACCATGTTTTCTGCGTCCTCCGAGTTCCACAGTCCACAGCCACCTCGCCAGTGCAGCTTTGCTCTCCCAGCACTAATTATCTCGTCACATGGAGTTGGCTGGAGACCTCTGCCCTTTTGCAGGGTGCAGGCGTGGCCGAGGCGTTACAGCGAAACTGAGGGCTGCGCCTGGCTATGGTCAGGACCAGCAGCCCAGCCGCTGCCAGGCAGGCGAGCAAAGGCCGCGCTTAGCACAAGTGGCCAGACCAGCCTTGCAAGTCAAGTGTTGGCTTGTAGACATGCAAGTTAATCAGCTATGAAATCACCACCACAATGTATTTATTGATCACACAGGGCTTATGATGCAACTCTTGGCCCGGACAGGATTTCTGTTTCATTCTTTCAGCTTCCAACCCTCAGAGAAAGAGCGCTTTGAGGGGTGTTTATGAGCCAGGTGCTAGCTTATTGATCTGAACTGTCCCAGGATAGTAGGCACAGTGCAGTTTCTTCGGGAAGAAGCGTCTGACACCCAGCACCCTCGCCCTTGCCTCCCCTATAGTTCTCAAAGAATTGGATGCACCGAAGAGAATTCAATCCCAAACTGAAAACATAATGAAATGAAACTTTAAAGGTGTTGCCTGGTAGTTTCGTCTTTTCTTAGAGAACCTAGAGGATTATTTTGTTTATGACGCAACAGAATAAAAACACATTGTTGAACATTTGCTCTCAGTGCCGTGAGGGTCTGTATTTGGGAAGGCAGGGATTTGGAAGTGCTAGCCTGCTTGCAGCCAGCACAGCAGGGCTACTGGGCCTGCTGTCGCACACAAGTTGGGGCCACGTGCAGGATCCCACTCCCTGCTCACGCCCACATTCCTGCTCCCAACGCACTCTCTGTACATCACTCGGTGCGCAGCTGGAGGCTTGGGACCTGCTCTGGGACGGTGGCAAGTGCAAGCCAGTCGTGGTCAGAGGCGCGACAGACAATAGGGAGTAGTGCCCAGGGGCTGGCCTGCTGCTGAGACCGCGGGAACGGGTCGCAACCCAAGTGACAGCACAGGTGCTCTGGGAGAGGCCTCGTGAGGAGGCTGCGGCAGTGGCCTCAGGCCTTTGGGAGACCTCCGTGAGGCAAGGGGCCCAATCCAGGACCCCAGAGGGTGTGCTGACCACGTGGCCAAGGCCTGCAGCCCATGTGTGCACAGGGGAACACATGCTCGGGTGCACATGAACACATGTGCCTGCCACGGCAGCAGGACAGCCCCGGTCCTGCTTTCCTGCACATGGACCGCACTGTGTGCGCCTGAGTCCAGGAGAAACAGGAGTGAAGAAAAGTATTTCCACCAATAAAATGACCTGCCCACTAGCTTGGGGCGGGGGCACTGGGATGTCCACGAGCTCATGGGGCACAAAGACCTGCAAAATAAAGAGGCGTGCCATTTGCATGACTCCTGCTCTGATCGGTTTCAGTTCACCAAGAACACGAGAAAAGGGACGTGCACAGGCCCTGCTCCCAAGAGTGGACAAGCTCACCCGCTGGGGACTTGAGGAGTGGCTCACGCGGAGAAAACAGCGCCACCTGCTGGAGCCAAGGCACCCTGCTGGCCAGGTGGGAGGGCCTGGGACGAGATTATCAAGGCACTGGGCGTGGTAGTGCACTCGGGCCTACCATCCCAGCTCTTTGGAAGGCTGAGGCAGGAGGATTACAAGCTGAAGTCTTTCATGGACAATTAAGTAAGACTCTGTCTTGAAAGAAAGAGAGAAAGATGGAATGAATTAATGAATGAATAATGAAAGAAAGGATGGTTGGGGCTGTAGCTCATCAAAAAGTCCCTGTGTTCAATCCACAGTACTACCCTCCCGCCTCAGAAAGCACGACTGAAAAGCAAGGCTCCCAGACCTGCCTGCTTCTTGGCCAACTCTGTTTCTTGGGGGTGCTACTGGGGCTGGAGCTTAACAGTGAAGGCGTGGCGGACAAAATAAAAAGTTGCATATGTTTGTTTGCTCGAAACTATTTTGTTCCCACAACAGAAACGGTGCTTGTAGCTCAGGGGCCTTTCTGGATTGTGAGTATACTTTTGTACAAAAGTGAGACAACTACTTACAGCTGGTGTGTTGGACGTGGGAACACAAAAACAGGAGACCTGCACTCAAAACAAAATCGGCCCGATGAGGCGAGAGCCCCGAGGTCGCGGAGGTGCGAGGCAGCGCCCTGGGCATTTGTGGGCCTTCCAGTGCAGTGTCTGTCCAGGGAAGCGGCAGCAAGGCAGCCTGTCTTCCCGGTGTGCCAGGCCAAGAGCCGCGCTGTGGCCTCAGGCTTCGGGCCCTGCTGCTGAACACACTTGTCACTTTAGACGACTTCCTTATTTCACCCCTGCTTTTCTTCCTCAGGTTGTAGGGTTTTAGATATCCCATCAGATAACATATGAAAGGCACTTGGTGATCAACCAAATGTTATTGCTATTATAAATGATAATATTATTGGAGAAAATTCCTGGGTTAATGCCTGAGGGATCAGTGCACCAGAACGACTGTTGAGATACGACGTGCTAATTCCACTGACTGTTATCACACCAAACATAAAAACTGCGTGTTTCAGAGCCCTAAGTCCTTCTTAAAAATGTGTTTTAGAACAGAATCTGGGGTTTTGACATTTCTATCCTTAAGAATCGCTGCATCCCTGCTCAAAAGAGGTGCGGTGTGTTGAAGTTTGGGAAGAACCCAGCAGTTCATCCGTGTGGGTCCCACCTGCGGGTCTCCGCAGAGCTCCGGGCGCTGCCGTGTTTCTGACATCAGCTGTGTTGGCTGTTATGAAACCACGGCCCATGGCTAACAGTAAACAGCTGCTGACAGTCGCTGCTTCCAATGTGAGTCCTCAGTGAAGGAGAAAAGCCCTTAAGTGGGACTGAAATGAGGAATGAGTGTGTTTAAACAAATTACATCTTTTAAAAGACAGAAACTAAGCCAAGCCAAGCCAAACCAAACCAAACCAAACCAAAAAACCTTTTTAAGCAGATCACTTCACTAGAGAATGTGCTGTTTGGAACTGAATTCTAACTTAAGCACAATAGTAATTCTAATGTCATCTTTTATTCAACATCATTTTCATAATTACGTTGGACTAAGCATTTCCCAGTGTCAGTGTTTACTTTGGCCAGGATGGTGTTAACAAGGTTAGGGGGACAGGGCCATGCCGAGGCAGCCAGGGCTATGGTTTGAAAATGCATGGAACAGATAAGGAGTTACCAGGTCAGAGCAGCCCATGAGGGGAGCAGGGCTGAGCCCCCAAGTTTTCCTCTGCCATAGTTACACTGACAATCAATCGAAGGGCTCCCCGGGGTGCCTTAGAAATAACACTCATCTCATTGTCTAGTTTTACACATGGAGAAACTGAGACCCGCTTGGAGGACGACCTGCAGCAGGGTCACCCAGCGGCCGAGCAGGAACAGAGGTGAATTTCCTGGTCCCTGGGCCAGTTTGCCACTCAATCTACCCTTCGAAGTGAAATGGCAGAGGCTGAGTTTTGATAAGCAGTTCCAGGAAAACACATCCTGTGCCAGACTGTCTGGTGCCCGCTGCCACTCCCCGTGGGGTTAGGGCTCAGTGGGCAGGGGCTGGGCGGCAGCAGCAAAGCCGAGCCTTGGAAGGACTTCTGACACATGGCACACCACCCTTGCTTGTCCTGGTCCCACCTTCTAGCCTGACTAGAGGGCTCTGTGCTTTGCCACATGCCTGGTCCCCTGAGCCACCCACTGCACGAGGCATCTGGTGAGGCTTCACAAAAACTATCTTGGAAAGAAGAAGTGGGCACCTGAGTACAGAGCAGCTCCATCTTTACACGGGGTTCCTCTCTCACTGCATTGAGACACCTGTTCCCATGATTATTACTCTCCTTTTAGGGGAAGGTCTTTTTGAGATAGGTTCTCACTACGCAGTTCAGGCTGACCTTGAACTCACTTTGTAGCCCAGGCTAGCCTCGAACTCACAGTGATCCCCCTGCCTTAGCCTCCTGAGTGTTAGATTACTCAGCTTCTGCTTTTGACAGAGAAGCCAAGGGAAGTTAGAAACTTATACTGATGCTGAACTGTTCTGAATCCCTAGAAACTGACATAGTCAAAAAAAGATCACAGAACTTTGAGAGCTGATGGGCTCATCTGGGTTTTAGAAATAAATGGGACCGGGGGTCCCAAAACGCATTCCAGATGGTTTGGGACAGGCCACTGTCTGAAGCCACCCCTTCCGCCTGGCAGCCAAGGTCTCACTGGAGATTACCATGCAGAAGAAAGCACCTTGAGAGCCACTGTGAAGCCAAGAGCCGAGAGTCCCTTTCCACTTCTGCCTTTCCATGGAGAGAGGAGGAACTTTCTACTGAGCCCAAGTGGCTCTGCCTTTCTGAGCCACCCAAAAGAGGGCTCCCTTGACCACACGGGATGACTGTGAAGCCACTGTGGGGGCCACACCCCACTGTCTGTTCCCACACAAGGACCCAGAGCCAGCCCCCGGGGGTACCGGCCATCTGATTGTGCAGGACGTCACACAGCTGACACACTGGAACCCGACAGCCACTCGGAAAACAAAGACTGAGATTTTTAACAGCCGTTAATACAGTGACTACAGGGGTGGCTGTGGTGCCACAGGCTGGGCCAACCAGCAACCCCACCTGTAGCCACGGCTGCAGCGGATGTTCTCTCGGGGGAGCCAAGCCTAAGATCTGTCAGGGACTCCCAGACCTCCTCCTCAGAGCATCCCTGCAGGGCACCCTGCATCTTACCGTTTAGGAGAAAATAAAATGGACAACTTAGGCCATGTGGTATCTCCCATGTGCTCACGATATAGAGTCCACATTTAATAACTCTTTTGTTTTCCTACTTTTCTAAAATTCTTCATATAGGAAAAAAATAAACCACAAAAGAATCTGACTTTAAAACTGGAAACACATTTCATTAAATGCACAAGAGAAAACGTCCTTTGTAAGAGGGCTAATATAATTATAAAATAATTAGTCACAGAAGTCCTCTGCAATAAGAAACAACAATAACCCTTAACTTTTAGTCATCAAACATCAGGGAGCTCATTATAAGAGATACCAAAATACCGGCTCATTTAAAATAAATTTGGAGTTTAAAGAACAAAAGACGGTCAAGCACAATCAACTACCTGCTGAAGTACTATTTCAACCTGGTGCTTTGTGCATCCCTTTGGATGTACAGGACTTCACAATGAACGACAAAAGCAGAACGGGCTACGGCCAGCCGGACCTCCTTGAATTCCTCTCCCAGCTGCCACCTCTCCCTGGTCCCCAGACTGACCTCTGAGTCAAGCCAGATGGGACTGAGAGAGACGTCAAACAAGTGCTGAAAAGGTGACTCTAGACTCTGGCAGCCGGGTCTGGAGCGAGTTTCCCTGCAAATTCTCCGGGGGCTGCTGCCTTCCAATTTCTCAGGAATGTTTAATTCTCCTCATCCCTCCACTGCAACTCTCTCAGGAGAGGTCAGGGAAGCCTGTGACATCCCCTGAGGGCACTGCCTAACTAAATTACCATGAGATAACTTTGGACTCTCTCCTAAACATGAAAATACAAGGGAGAGAATTTCATTAAAAGCAGAAGACTAGGTGATCCAAGTTAATCCCTGCTCTAAGCTGCTGTAGAAATGTTCAGTGTTTATATTTTGACTCTCTTCTGTGACAGTTCACTGACTGTAATGCCATCTATGTTATGCGTACAACTTGACCTCAGCTGACCAAATTTTGGTTTCATAATAAAGGGAAAAAGTGGGTTTGGTAGTGTTAAAGTAAGTATTTAGCATGTTTATGTGTTATTATATGTAGCAGGAGATTCAGAGGTTAGAAATACACATTCCGGGATTTTGCCCATGAAATATATTTTAAATCAGGAAACGAAACTTTAATAGGTAACATGAGTCATTAACCATATGTATGTGTGTAAACCTGGGAATATCTAATGTCAGTTTAGTAGGACATATAATGCTTCCTATTGTATCTAGAAATATTTCAAAGAACACACTGTAAATATTTAGATGATCGTATAATTAATGAGATATGCTCAAAAAATGTAATTCCATCATTTGCTTCAAAAAATTTAATTGGGAGGACAACCTCAGAAAAAGAATCACTATAGCTGATTTCTACAAAATATGATAGATAAAAGGGTACAATAAGAGTTCCAATTTGGATGTGCTTCTTAGGGCTCTTTTGCGGCAGCCACAGAAGCACTACATCTCCTTTCCTGAATGGATGTTTCCTGATAGCTAGCATCTCATGCTTTATATTATGCTTTACTTTTATTTAAAAGATCTTTTGCATATTCATAACTTATGAAAATTGGAACTTAATAGCTATTATTTACTTCCTGACATTTTACAGCCTAAAAATTATACTTGTATTTCTCATTTTGGGGCACTTTTTGACATTTTCCCACTGGATTCTTATTAATAATCCTCTACTATTGTAAGAGATAAAGATATTGAATAACATGGCCAGGATGAAGGATAAAGGTTTAGTAAGTCTGATCATACATATTACTTTCCACAGACAGGAGAGTTTTCAATAAAAAATATTTGCTAGTATATTGTACTTTAAATTCAGTTACCCGATGCTGTAATCAGTTCCTTAAAATGCCCTCTGTTCTGGTAATTCTGTGTAACATGCCCCCAAATACTCACACCCTGAGCACACGCTATGATATGCACTGGCCCTGCCTTTCCAGAGTCTAAGAGGAAACAGATCCTTGTCTCAGAAGGATCAAGTGTAGCAGATGACCTACAGTCAAACTTGTAAGAAAAAAAAATGCCTAAATGTCAAACACTGAATTAAGAAACTCTCAAATTCAGGAATAAAGAAAATGCTATTTTAGCCTATGATGAGTTACTTCTCACAGGATGTACAAGCTGTATTCACACTGTAGATATAAAAACAGGGAAGGAACAGATTGGCATACTACCTTGCCTTTGTTTTTGCTTTTGCTAGTGTTTTTTTTTTAACTTAGCATTTTCAAGAGGTTGGAAGGTCCCAGCGAAACCGTTGGCCATGGAACTGAGCCAGTACTTAGGCAGTGAGAAGAGTAAAGCTCAAGCTACCATCTCATTAGTTTTAAGCTCTAACAAACCCAAATCAGCCAGCTCAGACATACATAAAACATCAATATCCTCTAGTAACAGGAGCTAAATTTAACTTTGTGATGCTTTTAATCTCTCATTAAGAATGCTAAATAAAATCTTCAAACATTTTGTGGCTGTTTAAGTTTTAAAGCAATGCTGAGTAACTCTCCTTATGTCATGGACTTCTCCGAGAGTGGTCAAAATTAAGAAAAGTACATGGTCACACTGCACCTGAGAATTCAGGAGTTCATTGACCTGATTTGATTTACAGACACAAGGTCATAATTCACACTGATCCTTCACAAAATCATGTTTTCACACCATACACATCTACCAAAGGCCGAGTTTAAGGCACTGTTCCAAGAGCTGTGTGGGATACAAAAGAAATATCAAGGACAGTCTGGGCAGTGGGGACCCTGCCATGCAGTAAGTGCAGCGCGCAAGTGGAAACACAGTCCCTGCTCTGCCCAGCGCTCCTCAGTGATGGCAGCTTCCCAGCCGTGACTCCAGCCTGTGACCCCACCCATACCCCCACACCAGGGGAGACAATGTGACAGAACAAGGCTGGCTTTGTCAATTTGAAACCACTGTGCAAATGTTAGTTGTTGGTTTTATGAAGTCAAACTTGTCTTCCAGTTTTTGGAGCCAACTACTGAGTTGTAAAGCAAAAATTTATACTGGGAAAATGAAAGTGAGACATCAGATAATTAATTAGAAGCATCCATATGAGTCTTCTTAATGAGAAAAGGAGATCACTTAATCAGAGACAAAGTGCCAAAGGAATCAGTCAACTTTTTGAAAACATTTAAAAAATATGATCCAATAAAAAATTAAACTTCTAAGCTAATAACTGAGTAAGCATTTAATAGTGCTACTGGGAGCTTTATCTTTGGTTTTATGTAAAGTGTTTTTTTTTTTTTCTTCCATTTTCAGGCAATTCCAGACATGTTTGAACTATGCAAAATAATAAATTACTTCACTATTCTCTATTTGTTTTATAGGATATATAAATAAAACTAAGCTCAAGTAAGTTCAATATAAAACTTAACAGTCACTTTTAAGACCTAGTTATCTCTTATATGCAAAAAAAAAAAAAAAAGCAAAAACCCAACTCCTGGCTTCCTGTTGCTGTTAGGGAGCTGAGGTACCAAGAAGCAAGAGTGTGGTCGCTTTGGAGTGGGTCAGCTGCTAGGCAGTAACTGGGTCCTGCAGAGGATGGCTGTGTGGGACTTTGTCTTCTCTGCCTGTGAGCCAGGTGTGAGGGGAGGTAAGAGGATGGCCAGGGCCTCAGGCAGACTCTGCCCTGGAACCCAGCTCTGCTACTCAGTGACCACGGTGCTGCACAAGTCAGTTCAACTGTAAAACCAGGCTGACCAGGCCTCTGTTGCAGGGCTTTTTAGTTAGAAGGAGAAACAGACTGTGAAGTGCCCAGCACACAGCAGTGGGTCAGTAACGCAGGAGCTACCATAATTTGTGGAATTGACACTATTCACTCACAGTAAACTAGATCCATATACCCTACAGTTACAGCACTGTATGTTTTGAAAAACACCCTGACAATATGTCACCTGGTCCTCTGATAAACTGCCTTCAATAGGCAAGTCTTCTCATTTCCCTCTTACCTGTGCCAGAACAATGGGTACAAGGCATTCATTCACTGACTGCCAGTGTCACACAGTGGTAGAAGAAATGGCCCCACTGACAATTTTACACCATCTGATATGTGCTGGGAGGAGAAAATACTGTGTTAATGGTGGCCACTGGCAGAGCAGAATATGAGGTCCCTGCTGCAGGGATACTGTGAAGATTCAAGGCAAGGGGAGAGAGAGAAAGCCACCAGGAACACATGACTACGACTGGGAGGCACTTCCTAGAGAAGCCCAGGAGGGTGGGAAAGGAGGGAGAGCAGGCAGGAAGCTTGTGCTGGCCTTCAAGGGCCACAGAAAGCATAGCTGTGAGCAGAAATCTGCACCCGGGCTGAGGGCCAGGCTTACGGGGACTAGAAGGATATTTACAAAGACAGCACATTAATGTGTCCTGCCCTTTGGTCACCTCCAGAATCTCATGCTATTTTCAGTTACCACTACAAGAAAAACGAAGCAAGGGGAGATAATGGATGGAAGACCACAGGCTTTCCCCCCTTTAACCCTTGAGGGTGTACAAGGAAGGAATATGCTAAGAAAAAGGAAATCATGTTCTTTACGATGAGAAAGTGCTTGTGGTGTACGCAGAGACACTGTCATCTGCATGCTTTCCTGAGTCCTCTGCATCCCCGTGAGAAATGAAGGGGATAATGGCGTGAACCTGTGTGAATAGAAAGGCCAGTCTCCAATGGGGGACTTCAATGGGTATTAGAATTCATCCTGAGAAATGATTAAGCACTTTATGAAACATCAGCTGTTAAATGAAAACAAACAGGGCCTGTGCAGAGATCCAGAAGACAGAGGCACCAGTGTGGATGTTGTCCCATCTCCTATCACGTGCTAGAGTCTGGATTGAACGAAACATGGGTTTTGTGTCACTGGGGGCTCCTCTACAAGTGCTATGAACACAAGCTGGTGACCACTGAGAAGACCTAAAAGGAGCACAGCAGCACTTTGATACCACCAAGGGCAAAACCTCAAAATGGACCAAGCCGGGTATCCTTTATATCTTCTCCACCTCTCAGCAGGTGGCAGGTGGCCAGTAGCGACTTGTTTCTGGAAGGCAGGCTTTGCTGAGAAATGTTTCTGGCTTCCTGTTTGCTGTTCCTCATGTGTAAGTTGGGATGTGTGCTTCCGAGCAGAAAAGAAGGCAAAGAGATGGCACGCGGAAGCTGTGAGTTGTTACTGGCTGAGACTGAGTGGGAAGGCACACTCCTCTTCCTCCATGGACATCTGCTGCTCTCCCTGCCCTGTGCCCAGGCCGCTGCAGCAGCTGGTGAGTGCACAGCTGGACAGAGGAGTCACACTGCCTCGTTGGAAGATGGTGAGCAAATGCAGGGGAAAACAGTGTACGCTTCATGCTGCGAGGGCATTCCAAGCTGTAAAGAAAGCTCACGGGCAACTTCAAGAGAAGCATACTATTTGAGAGAAGCATCTAGGTCATTTGGTTGAAGCTAGTATCCATGGCTATGATAGACCTTGAAATTATAAGTAGTGATATTTCAAATACAATCCTATTCTTTTAACAGAATTATTAGCAAAAGCTCATTTCATTGCAGAGAAGTGCAGCACTCAACGTCTATATGGCAGGTGTTGAAGTACTGCATTGCTTCACCGAAGGGCTCTGGATGCCAGGGCCACAGTGAGAAAGAGAGCTGCCCCGGGACAGTCATGCATGCATCAGGGAGAGCTGAGCATCAGAGCATAGGCAGGAGAGCTGAGTGGTGCGCTCTGCTACACCCAGCTACTGGCTGGGCTGGGAACTTGCTCCGGGACGGACTGGCCCCTTTCCACATTAGTAATGTCTGTCTGTCTCTCTCTCATTTTTTTTTCCCTTGAGACACGGTCTCACTATGCAGCTCAGATTGACCTTGAGCTCACTATGTAGCCCAGACTGACCTTGAACTCCTGCCTCAGCCTCCCAAGTGCTGGGATTACAGGTGTGAGCCTCCACACCCAGTTCTCCATAAGTAACATCTAGATGTGAATTCTAAACCTTTTATTGCACTGGAAAAAAGCAGAGAAAGAAACCACTGTGAAGGTAGTGACATTTTTCCAAGAAGGCAAGAGCTCATCAGTCTCCTCAGGAAGTAGAGAGGAGCTTAATACAAAAGCTTGTGGCTTTTAAGCAGCATCAAGTTCATTCACATTCTGTGAGTATTTTGAACCATAATTATTTCTTATTAGGTCAAGATGTCAAGCCACTCTGTATCATACTTTGAAAAACCAGGAACTAAACTGAATTTTCCAGTAATAACTTCAATTTAAAGCACAGAAATGGCAAAACCATTTGAAATCAATATTAGAATGACATAAAAAATCATGTGGAGGTAATCTTAAAAGAAGACTACACTGGCCACTGATGCTTCCTTAAAACTCCCGAAGGGCATTGCACGTATGGGTAGAAGGCCTTAGGAGAAATGAATCTGAAGTGTGCAAATCCTTCCCTGAGCAGTCCTGGTGAGGAGAACGCAGCTGCAGAATAAAGGCTGCGCTTTATCTGGGGTTGAGAGATGCACTGTCTCCTGAGCTCACTGGTGCCTCATTGCTCATTTGTCAAGGGATCTTTCTGCACTGAGGAGGACACGGAGAGCAATGAGCTGATATGAGATACGGAGTACATCCCCCAGTGAGAGAGGCGGGCTCTCGAATGAGTTATGGCGGCTACTCCTTCACAGCTGCAGGGCTTTCATATTCTGTAAAATAAAACGTGATGTGCTCTCTCACTATATTGTTAAAGTGGCTTAGGGCCCGTCAGCAGCCCCATGTGAGGCCTGTGTGGAAATGTGCAGATACAGACACACATGTGCACAAGTGCACATGCTCTGCCCTTCCATCTCATCACACAGCTAAGAGAGATGTTGCAGGCAACAGCCACATTGAAAACACATGTGCAGCACATTCTGATTTAGAGATTCATCTTGGGGTAGAAATCAGTTGACCTATAGTGAAAAAGGCACAGCTCGCTGAGCTTCCCTTGAGGTTACATAGAAGAAACATTTCAGCACTCCAGGAGTGAGCTCGGTGAGGATCACTTGCATGGCATGTACATGCATGGCGTGTACAAGGCTGTGGGTTCTATCCCTGTACTGCCAAAAATAACTTAAAAAGCAAAATTTCGTATTATATTACAACACTTATGTTTACCTGCCACTTGACTAACCCAAAAAGGCATATTACTTTCGAGCAGTGAACCTTCAATGATAACAAACAGGCTGCTATGGCAGGCGTGTCACAGGTTCACTACCACTGCTTTACAGGATCCACAGACTTTACACAGAGCACAGGGATCAGGGTTTCAGAGCTGAAGCTTGCACAGCTTGTCAGAGGCAAAGCTGGGGCTGACGAATGAGGAATGTCTGTGGAACTAGACAAATTATGCCTTCCTGAGGTAGGGAGAGACATACGGGGTTCCCAGTGGAGGCCACTCAACGGCTCTTATCTTCAGCTTTCTCCAAATGAAAATTACTTAATTAAGATCCATACCACCCAATAAACTTACCAAGGAAAGTAGCAAGACAATCAGGGATCCAGGGTTGAGACCCTGTGGATACATTCAGGCTTCCAGAGAACAGACGAAGAAAACTGCCAGCAGGGGATGGGGAGTCCCATGGGTGACCCCGAGAGGCTCCATGAGTCATCTCTGTGTTCTTACCTCCCTGTCTTTAGAGCCAGTTGAAGCGCCCAGACTGTGTCAGTGTTAAGATAACCACTACCCAGCCTCCACCATTTACATAGCATGGCTCTTTCTGGAAGGGCATCTTTCTGTGCATTAGAAAAAGGGAGCTTTTCCCTTCCTTCAGTTGACAAATTGTATCAGTATGCTTATAGTTATAATTGGGCAATGCATACTGTCACTAGCTAGAGGATAGTCCCAAATGCATGAATTCATGAGGTCTATTAGAATGGCATCCACCCTAGACAGGATGTCCTTGGACCTTCCGTATTTTGCAGCTTCCTTGACTTTATGCTTAGCCAAGGCTCAAACACCTTCCCTTGAAGCCTTTCATATGGAGTGACTCATGACTGGCCTGAAGCCATGCTCCAGGAGTCCAGGGACAGAAGGAGGCAGTGCTTTGTGAGATACCCTCTATGACATGAGACGGAAGTTACTAGCCCATTACTGTTTTTCGCTAGAAACCTGTACTGCTTATAGTTCACAGTGTCATTTAAAATACAGGGGCCCTGGGCATGGTGGCTCACGCATGCAGTCTCAGCTACTTGAAAGGCTGAGGCAAGAGGGCAACTTGTACCTAGGACTTCAAGATCAGCCTGGACAACACATCAAGACCCTGTCTTTAAAAAAACAAACAATCAAAACAGCACTAGAAAAGACAAGGAAGGGCTGGGAGTTCAGCACAGTCCTTGTCTAGCATGTAAGAGGTGCTGGGTTCAACCTCCAGCACCACAAAATCAACTGATAAAATAATAAGAGATTACCTTACAGTTTTCAAAAGTTTGAATAGTAAATAGTTGTTGCTAAGTGATGATTATTTTTTCTTCAACATCTCCACATTTTCTAAAAAGAATAAATATTCATTTGTCTTCACAGTGGAAAAGTCTAGTTTATGTGGAAGAAATACAGAGGGGAGCAGGGAGGTCTGTTGGCTTTCAGGGTCATGCTCTCCTGCACGGCAGTATGCGGTCTATCACCCCCTGGCTGCGCCTGTGGGGCCTTCACACTGCCACCATCTTGAAAAACTGGCTGGGCCCAGCTCAGCGCTGCCCCTCCGGGCCCACTAAAACCCACAACTGTTCAAAGTCTGGAGCTGACTGCACTCTAGGGCTGAGAAGAGATGGACCTTCCTTCACCATTCACAAAGAATAAACACCATTTCTCATTTTCATCTGAATTTGGAAAATAATGGGACAGTTTTTGCTTTTTCTTAAATTATGCTCGAGTACACAGAACTGTCATTTAAATCTAAGGCATTCCCACTGGTGTCAAGACTGTGCCATGCAGTCTTTGGAATCTTGTGTCACTGGCACTCAAAGAACAGTCTCGGCACAGCAGTCACCTGAAAGTCTAACCTACCCTGAGCACGCGCTCACTCGCCGTGCAGCCTGCACTCCGGGGCCTGCACTGACAGAGATGGCTAACCCACACAAGGCCAAGATACACAGAGGAGGACTGATGCTTGTCCCCAGCGAGGGCTGCGAGTCCTGGGGAGGAGAGGTGTGGTCCTCCCTCACCAACTGTGGACGCAACAGGGACATCTGTGGGGAGCAATCTGGCAAGGGATCACAACTGATAGATGAGGTGTCAGGCATGAGCGTGAAAGCAAATGGCTCTCGACATGAATTGAAGGCAGCTTTTATGCAGCAAAATGTGGCATACTGATAATAAAGCTCATCACAGATGGACACCTACCACGTGCAGGGCACCATCACACTCTCACCACCACTGAAACACCACGTTGCTCCTCCAGGGCGGCAGGACAGATGGAGCTCAGATGCTGCGCTGTGCTGCAATCACACAATTCCTCTTCAGAGCAGGTACCTGCACAGCCACTGCAAGGGTAAAGTGTACCCCACCAACACACACCACTTCCTAAAAGTCCATGCCACTGCAGGGAAGGTGTGAAACTTTTTAATACTGCAATACTAAAAATACTAAATACTAAAAAAAAAAGACCTGCTTACAGTTTTATTTTATATTATCTCTATATTTCTTGCTGTATACTTCCAAATTTATTTCCAAAGGTTGAAGTAACTTTGTTTTGAGAAATTAAGTAAAAATATACACTGACTCTATCTGTGAAACACCTTTGCAATAGTGGCTGTTACACTATCACTCTTCTAAGAGTTTTCCAGGATTATTTCATTAATATTTCTAGGAAAAAGAAAAAGGGGAATATCTCATTTTATTAAAAAGTTTTTGCAAAGCAAGAGAGACCAACAACAGAGTGAAGAGACAATCCACAATATGGGAAAAAATGTTTGCCAGCTGTTCTTCAGAAAAAGGATTGCTATCGAGAATGTATAAAGAATTAAAAAAAAATTAGATTCTCCTAAATTCAAAGGCCCAATCAAAAAATGGGCATCTGAGATGAATATACACTTCCCAGGTGAACAAATACAAACAGCAAATAAATATATGAAAAAATGTTCAACATTATTGGTCATTCGAGAGATGCAAATTAAAACAACATTGAGATTCCACCCCAGAAACAATGGCTAACTTCAAGAAATCAACCAATAACAAAAGCTGGAAGGATTGTTGGGAATAAGGAGCCCTTCTCCACTGTTGGTGAGAGTGTAGACTGGTGCAACCACTGTGGAAATCAGTGTGGAGCGTCCTCAAAAAATAGGATTGGAGGTCCCATTTGACCCAGCTATTTCCCTTCCTGGTATCTTCCTAGAAGAATTAAAAACATACCACAGAGATAAATGTGCACCCATGTTTCTAGCAACACAATTTGTAATAGCTAGATCTTGGAAACCACCCAAATGCCCATCAAATGAGGAATGGATAAAAAAGATATGGTATTTTCATATAATGGAGCCATAAAGAAGAATAAATTGGAGACTTTTATAGGTACATGGGTGCAACTCAAGACCACACTCATAAGCAAAATAAACCAGACGCACATGTGTAAACATCGCATTGTCTCCCTAATGTGAGAAGCTTAAAGAGTAAATAAGGTCCAAAATGTACAAGAGATATTATAAAATGGGAAGAAGCTTCAAAAGGAAAGAGAAACTGGAATGGGGAATGGAGAAAAGAAGAAAGTGAAAAGCAAAAAAAAAAAATATATATATATGTGCTAATATTGTTTAAACAATTAAATGCTGATATCTTGTACTCTAACTTACAGATAACTAATTTAAAGATAACAATATGCAATGCATTAACCGTTGTTACCTTCTTGTTTTCTTATTTTGGATTTTTTTTCTCTCCATAAAACAAATGAAGAGGGGGAATGAAGCCGAGCAGGCCTCTGCTCCTGACATGTGATCAGGCGCACGCAGCGGAGACGGCAGGGGACAGAGCTACAGCTTAACTCGAAGTCCTTGGATGAGAGGCACAGCTGAGGGACATCTTTAGGGGACAGAAGAGGGATAGCAAGAGGGTACGAAATGCCTTCCTCATTACAAAACACAAATCATTCTCTTTAGGCTGCTCACCATGAATAACGAACCAGAGAATTAAAAGCTTTAAACCTGTTAAAGAAGCAATATTAAGTTTGGTATAAATATAACTGAAATAATCCAGACAGTTTTATGACCTTACACCCCAAATATAGGTGAAATGTTGAATTCTTTCCCCCAAAATAGAGGTAAACACAGCTAACAGATGGAAGAGCTGAATGGAAATTTCAATAAAGACGGCCACAAAGAAGCATTTGTAAGCTCAAAGGTGCATGCATTAAAAAAAAAAAAAAGAAGCTGAAAAATGGAACTTTGTTTTATTTTGATAGAGTGCCAAAACAGTGCTGCATTCTTTAAAGAGCTGAATAAAGGATCGAGTTAGACTGGCCTTCTCAACACCTCGAGAAAAGCCCCCTTGGGTCTCATTTTGCTGGGATGACTATTTATATGACAGGTAAGGGAATAATTTTGCTGGATTCTGTTACACTAGGGCCTCTGTGACCCCTAGGTCAAAAGAGCAAATGCAAAAGTGACAATGTGGATAATTGCCTGTTTAGGATAATGGAATCCTGATTGAAGTCAATTATTATAACACCTGAAAGATAAATGAGCTGATGGGAAAGGTTCGGTGGAGATAGCTGCCGACTGCAGGCCCTGCACCACACCAGGAGCTGGAGTACTGGCAACTGTGGAATTCAAGAGGAGGGGCAGGTTTCCTGACCTGGAACTTACTCCAGCCTGAGGAGTCCAAGATCTGAAATAGGTTAGTTTGTAAAACATGCCATAAAACAGAAATTTAGCTCAATGCCCCAAACTGCAGGATTAGAGTAACATTAGTGAATGTGGCCCTCCATTAATTTTCACTATAACCTCTGAAGGCCTAGACTTGCCCCAAATCCATTATTTTTGTCTGTCACTGGAGGGAACTTTCCCTTCCTGCCAGCCAGGAAAAAGCCTGCTGACGTCGGTAGCTCCGACCTCAAAGTACTGACAGCAGCGGCCTGGCCAGTGTGGGTCAGGGCTGCACCAATGCAGCAGTCAGAGCTCAGACCTTGGATTTTCTTGTGTTTTTTTCTCTTATGGCAGAAAAGCGCCTACAAATGTTTTTCCAACCCCAGCACGCCGGCTGCCCTCCTGGTTCAGGTTTCCTAGTATGGAGCCTGGCTCTTCAAAGGCCTAGTCTGTCACCTTGCATGCTGGGGTGGCCTCCCAGGCTGCTCCCTGGGTCTTCCAGGTGGGGCACGGGGCAGGGGCTCCTGGGCCTCAAGAGCAAAGAGCTGCAAGCTGTTTCCAAATGAGGGAGTGGTGGGTGGCGGCCACCACTGTCCCCATTCCTCTGGCTGCGGCTGCGGAGACAGCCTTTCTGCAGCAGCTCTCTTTGGTCCCATATGCATGGGCTCTTCTGTCCCAGACCAAGGCCCCACTTGCTAGAGCACTTCCAAGAGGAGCCTGGCCCAGCTCCACCTCTGTCGGTCCAGGTGACCCAGCCCCCGACAAAGGCTGGGGCATGCCTGTGAGCTGCAAGTGTCCCTGCAACTCCAAGGTGCCTTTATTGGGCTCCAGGTCACACAGCAGTTGAGTCAGATGTCTGGGTCTCTCCCTGCTCACCTCTCCACACTGACCAAGGGTAAGGGCAGCTCTCCCTGCTTCGTGAGCCTGGGGGAGACCTTAGAAGCCTGCAGAAATGGTGGCTCTGGCAGGAAGGGTTCCTACCAAGTCCACAGTTTTCCTCCTACCAAACACCAAGCACTCCTGCAGGCCAGGATGCACTTGATCTCCATGGAGCACACGGCTGGGTAAGGAGGGATGTTGTCCTTGGACAGGGACAGGAAATGTCTAGGAAGTGCCCTTTCATTCCCATCTTCTGGAGAACAGTGTCTCCACAGCTGGGCAAAGAGACCTCAATATTGTGTTAATCTATCCCTCTAATTGACAGAGATAAAGTAGAAACACCACTGGTCAAATTTAATTTCTTCTTTAGTTTGTTGAGGGCGCAGAGTTCATTAAGCTAAGGATCTATGTTTTAGCTGCTCATAACCCTAGGGGGAGCTTGCCCTGTAACTAGACTCTCAGGTATATTTAGTGTTCAACACACACACCAGGCTGGTGCCAGAGCTGCTGGACAGAAAAGCACTTCCCAGAGCCCTGTCTCGGCTGGCTCCAGGCCACCACAGGCTCAGCCTGACTCCGGTTCTGGGTGCACTTTGTCATGGACACCTCCTACCAAACCAAGCACTCCTGCAGGCCAGGAGCTGTGAAGAAGTGCACCTTCAGGAGGATGGTGATGGTACCAAAGTGCAAAGGTGAGCATGTGTCCTGTGTTCTCTTTTTGGAAGCCTCCTATGGTTCTGTATACAGAAGGATGTTCAGGGAGCTGTATTCAGTCTGTGTGAGTAAAAATCACACTTTAGTACTAATGACTTCTAGTCCTGTGGCAATGTGTGACTTGGGGAAAACTGCTTATTTCTTTGTGCCCTAGTTTCCTCATCGATGCAATGGGGACAGACTCATAGTGCCATAGAGACTCATGTTACACTACAGTAACTGTTGGGAGCACATCTGCATTTCTGATACATGGCCACAGCACTCACGGTGGCGAAGGCAACCCCGGAGTATGAGGAGCGTCTCCCCCTTTCCCCCAGAGGAAGGCTCTCTGTCCAATGGGAGAGGTAGTGCTGGTAGGGGTCCCTTCCTGCCCACTGAGAAGAAAGGGGACACTGTCTGCTGGGCCCAGTGACAGCTGCCTAGGTGCTCTGGCTTCTATTCTCTGCCCAAGCTGTGGGTTGTACATGAGCCCCAAGAGGGGCGCCCAATGGACGCAGAGCATGACTGGCCCTCTTGTTGCACTCGAAGTTTCTGGGGAGGCTCCCCCCACAGCAGAGGTTGAGTGTTCCACAGTGCCCACCCTGAGACACAGCAGCACCCTCATTCCCCGTGGGTTGGTTTGTTTGTTTGCTTTCTGGGTCTTCTATAAAGTTAAAACCGTCCTATCAGGAACCAAACTTAAAATTTAAAAAGCTATGGGCTTTCAAGGAGACAGAGTTGCACCTATTTACAAATGGAACCAGGTTTTTTTCTTTTTTCTTTCCTGTGTCACTTGGAACACAATTTGAGGTTGAAAGTCTTTGGAAGAAAGCTTTTCTCTAACTGCTAAAGACGGATGAAAACCAATCTGCACTGTAAAATCTTCAAGTTCACAAGGCCCACTTGAAGCAGGAAATCTTGACTTTAGAGCCGCACAGCCAGAGAGACTGCAGTACAGCTCGCTGCTAATGGACTGTCTGTCTGCTCCAGAGGCGCAGCTGTCCTGCAGAGGCCCCTCCCTCCCTGCCTGGACTCTCTTTCTGCTGCTGCCAGGGTCCCAGCCTGGTCACAGTCCCATACCCCACTCCCAACCTCTTGCCACTCCTTTTTCCCCAGCAGGTTTTGGGCACTGTGACCTTGGCCTTGAGGGACTCCTACCCTTTTCTCTGCCAGGTTCCTGCCTGCTTCCTGCAAGGCTCTGTCCCCTTGGCCTCAGCTGGCTTTGAGTACCCATAGGTAGGAACAAGCTCTAGGAACTGCTTCCATGACTGTTCCTGACTGCCCGCCCCTGCAGGGTCCCCTCCCAGTGCCGTGTTGGGATGGGGAGGAACACTGGTGTGAGTATCTTTTGGAATGAACCCTGCTGGTCACTACTTCCTTTCCTTTCAACTCAGGGCTGAACGATGAGTCGCCACATTCCATACTCTTAACGTAGTAGGCCTTTTTACAATTTAGGAGTGGTACAATACTTTCAAATCAATTTCTTCCCCAACAGTTGATTTTCATAGAACCCCAGCTGTCCCAAAATACTGATGAGCAGGAGTGGAACAAGTTAATTTCAAACATAAGCCCCTGTTCCTGGACCTTGCAGCCAAGTACAACACACTACACAGCAACAGGCTGTTGTGCTTGGATCAAGAGTGTGAATCTTGAGGCAGGCTTGAAACACAACAGGTTTTATTATGAGTAAAATTAATTCAATGGAATTCTGTGGAAACTGCAGCAAGAAGGGGAGGGGTTTGGCTTTGTTTAGTCCAGACTCATGGAATCTGCTCCAATTCTTTCATTTAATTCTTCACTTTAACTTAGCCCCAAAGAAATTTCCATCAAAAGACCAATTACATGTGTTTACAAAGCAAGGGGGGAAAAACAGAACACTCAAACCAACCCAACTAACCCTAGGTGTGTGGCTGCATACAGGCTGGCATGCTCTGCACTCTAGAAAACTCTGATATTCTAACTGTTCACTTCCTTGGATATCCTCACAAACTGGACGCCCCGAGGACTGTGCGGTAGTTAGGGGCTGCTGCACCCCTAGTGCCTGACTTGGTGAGTACCAGAGATCGGGACTCATCATTCCAAAAAAACCCAAAGGAAGATGCTTCTTTTATTTTTTGAAATACAAAATCTGAATAAAGCTTGTGAATCAAAATGATAAAATGCATATTGCATAAAGTTAATATTTCTTGTTCTCCAGAGACACTGCACTATTTTACACAGGTAACAATAATGCTGCTGGGAAAAACAACTGTGTCCTTTAAGAGTTGGCAATTTTATTATCATTAAAAATACACTGTAGAGAGAAAGCTGAAGACAGTATAAGCTACAGGACAAGCGGCTTATTTCTTCACATTGATGAGGTTCAAATACACACACTGGAAGGCCACAGGCTCTTTGGTATTCTGTGACGGTACACTGAGGTCAATTTGGGTGACTTGTGAAGTCCAGCCATTCCCCAGCCCATGCCAGCCCTGGATCCGCCATCACTTGATGGCTGTTAGGATAAATGGGTAAGTCTGAACAGACCAAACAAGAAGAAAATGTCTCAACTGTCGTGAGTGCCTGAACAACAACTGTTAGGAAGTTAAATATGCCATAATAAAAGATGCATGTTGTATGTTACAGATGAGCTATTTATAATCATTCTCTCTGTTGAAAATCTGAAGCATGATAATATACAACAGAGACCAGAACAGTGACTCTGTGTGTGCTCCCTGCCCTCCCTCCCGCCCTGTTCACAGGTATGTGCTGTGGCCTGTGGCTCCCAGAAGTGATTGGAGAACTGAAGGCTGGATTGGGTGGACAGGGCTGGCAGAGCTGCCTGGGCTCACGGTGGAGCTTGGGCAGAGAGCCACAGACAGAAACCTGGAGGCCTTTGGAAGCCTGATAGATGATGCTGAACTGTTGGACTCAAAGCTCTGTGTCATGTGACTGATACCTATTCTAGAGACTGTAGAAAGGAATAAAGCCACTTCTCAAAGCTTTCATGGAGTTGGGGTCCTGTATTTTTCGGATATGATGCCAAATGAGGAGGACATCCTGCAGTTGAATTTTCCCTGCATCACTATAAACCGGGCTGATTTCATTTTCTGACTGATTGCAAATTCACCTTTCAGATGTAAACAAAGAACCCCTGTGGCATATCAACACATTAAAATTGTGCAAATCTATTTTACTGCTCAGAAAACATGCAGACAGAACGCAGACTTTCCAGAGTAGTTTTGATATTAAAAATAATCTGCGTTTATAACATGACTTTGCTCTTAAAAAGCACAAAGGATGATTTTTTAGTCTAATAAGGCAGGGATCAACAAAAAAATGTGCTGGATAACGCTGCAATAATATCTCGAAGTCCTAAGAATTTGACCCATTATTTTCTAGCAGAGAGTTATATTAGCCAAGTAGACTTAGTGATATAATTCATGAAGCTCTTTGTCTGGTCATAACAAATCCAGTTGGTTTAGAATTGCAAAACAAGATTACAACATGTTTTTATTTATACTTTTAATAAATCTTTAACATGAAACATTTTTTTAAAAAGAACATCTATAGACAAATGGTAGGGTAAGAAAAAATCCAACAAGTAGCAATGAAAAATACTTTTATCAGATGAGTAGTAAGTTACATACAACTGCAACAGATTATGTCAGGAGGCTGCATTTTCTTAGGGAGGAATTTAACCATGACTGTGGCAACTGAATGCAGGATGGTGTTCACGAAGCTTTTTCTTCAATGACAGCACAGAAAAAGTATGCTCAAAAATGCTTATTTTTAAGATTTAGGGTTACAAAAACTAGGAATGTAAGAATAACTACGAATCATTAAAGCAAGAACTATGAAGTCAAGGTAGATGCCTGTCATGTGCGATGCCCTGAGTCACGCACAGACCGGAAGTTCCCCTTACCCCAGGCTCTCACATACCCCAGGCTCTCACATACCCCAGGCCACGGCCCTTAGCAGACACAGTTCTGAGTCACTCACCACTCTCCATGCTCATTTGTGTCAAAACAAAAGGAAAGTTTCCCACTTAATAAAAACAAAAGGGGAAGAGACTTGAACATTTACTGCATGTTTTTGGATTTGCCTTAATCTCCCCATTGGCTAAGCTGCCATCATATAAATCAGACCCTTAAGTTATCATTGTTATAGTAGCAATAAAAATAATAATAAAAGTACTGTGAGGTCAGAGAATGTCAGGCTCAGTCAGAAAAATAAGAGAGACATAAAACAAAGTAGAAAAGACCAGCCAGGGTGGGGGAAATTCAGGTACTGTACCTCCAGAGCATACTTCAGCAGGAGGTGGCTGCCACTGCTGTTTTATTTAATGAGCCTCCACATAAATCCCAGCCGCTAACCATGTGATAAGTCCATGTCCCCGCGCCAGAGGCCCCTTCCCTATCAGCGCCCAGAGCTGGCTGCCTCACACGGGAAAAGCAGATCTTGAATGTCCTTTGCATTTACGTTGTACCCTGCTTCCATTTTTTTTTTTTTGACACAAAATTAACATGTGAAGTTTCTCAGTTCAAACAAGTGAAAATGAGAGGCGTACAAGCCCTGTGCACATGAAATATATTTAATGGACAGGAGGTGTAAAGACACTTCCTTGAATAACAAAGCAAGAACTCAGAGCCCGCAGAGTAGAAATAAAGCCTAGGTAAATCTCATTAAGCAGGGTGTTGTTTGGGGTGCTTTTCTGCAGCTGCTGCTTGGCTTTGCCAGCTCTTGAGCCCAGGCCTCAAGGCTGACACAAGGCCTCTCTGAGTGGGTCCCAGCGTGGATTTCTCGGTGACGCAGGCCCGGCAGGAGACTGGGGTGGTGGCCTTGGGCTCCCCGTGCAGCCTTGGCAAGCCCCTTGCCCTCTGTCTCAGTCGCCCAGATGTCAAGTGGAAATATTAATGCACAGAGGTTAGAAAAGGCAATGAGGAAAGGCTTGGCAGGCAAGGCAGTGGCAGGCACAGAGAGGAAACCATGAGTCACTGCAGGGGAGACAGAGGCAGGGACCAGGAGCCGACCAAGGCCACCATTGTCAGGGCCATCCAGAGTTCAGACTGGGGAGGTGCAGGGCAGCCACAAGGGGATGGGTGACTGCGGATGAAGGCAAGGAAGGCCTGGAGCGCACGTGTGCCGCACTGCACCCTGCAAAAGCAAGGCCAGGGACACAGAGCAGCATGGCCCAGTGGGGCTTTTCTCTTGGCTCCAGGAGTTCGGTTAGTTCATTCACAAGCAGAGCATGATTGTAGTGGGGCTACTCAGCAGAGAGGTCTGAGAAGCTCTGCTTGGAGTGGCAGAAGAAAGAAAGGTGCTCTCTGCTCCTCAAGGTAATGCAGAGGGAGCCATGCGGCCTGTGGCCCGTACTTCAGAGGAGACATCGGAGTTACCGCTGGAATCCTCTTCTAGAACCACCTTAGCGCCACCTTCACACTTGCTCAGTGAAACTATCCACATTCCTCTAGGGCTACAGAGGGCGGAAACAGCGCGGGTGGAGAAGCCTGTGTCTGATCTCCTCATTAGGTTCCTGGATGTCCTTCCTTTCTTCCCTCCAGCGGTCAGTGCAGTCCTGCAAGGCGCAGGTGCCAGTGCAGTGTAGCGAGCGCAATGCCTCCCTAGACAGCCCTCACTTCTGATGCCACTGGCACCCTAAGTCCCCAGGCTCCTTAAACTTCTGAACAGCTGATACAAACTGGAAGGGTCCCCACAACTCCCTTAGGTTTGACAATCTCTAGAATGACTCATGGGACTCAGGAAAGGGCTGTACACTAGGACAGCTTTATTATAAAGGACCTGGAACCAGCCACATCCGGGAGCCTAGGGCGTGGCTGGAGGAGTTCCCAAGGCAACATTCAAGGCCCATCCTCTTCCTCCCCGGCCAACAGATTCAGTGACAGGGAAGGTCCACTGTGTGTCCCGTCCAGGTTTCATACAGCTTCATTCCCAGCAGTGACTGATAAACCACTGGCCATAAGGTTGAACTCAGTCTTCAGAACCCTGTGTTCTCTAGAGGTCAGGAGATTGGGCTGACTTGTAGGGGCCCACTGGGAATAACAGAGACTCCCATTGCCTGAGAAACTCCAAAGCTTAGCCTGTCTCCCAGGAACCAGGATGAAGGCCAAATCATCCACTAAAAAGTAACTTCCCAATTACATCTTACTGCTAGAGATACAGCATTTAAAAGAGTAGCACATAATCCTACTCCCGTTTAAACATCACAGTGGTGGCTGTGGTGACACTAACTTTGTACTCCCAGCTCCTGGGAGGCTAAGGCAGGAGCATTGCTGTGAGTTAGAGGCCAGCCTGGGCTATTCAAGGCTGTCCTGGAATAGTACATAGTTGGACTATGTAAAAAAAAAATTACTTAAGTATATTAAATTATTTGTGATCTGCTCTACAACCTTTCTTTTTCTATCAACAACTGCACCAAATCCTACTTATTTAGTGATAAATCCAGATGGAAAAGAAACAGCCTCACTTCCATACCTTCTTACCAATTAAGTCAGGGCTTCGGGTGATTAGCCTAGGCCCTCTTGTCAAAAGGATGAGCCATTAAGTAGGAATGATGATGATGATGATGATGATGATGATGATACTGATAACAAAAAATAAGAGCTCACATTCATTAAGTCCCTCCAATGTGGTAGGCAGTGTTTTGGGCATGGTCTTACAACAAACAGCCCAGTGCAGGAGATACTATTCTTTTCTTTGTTTTATAAATTGGGATCTAAGAGGTCAATAAATGAATTTTAGGGAGACATGATTCAATCACAGCAATGTTATTTTATACCACTAAGTTTATACTAATTTGTTACAGAAGCAATAAGAAACTAATACGTTTCTTTCCCTTCATGAATGAAATTAACTTTTTTACCTCCTGTTCCTGAAATACAACATGCATATTAGTGTTTTTCGTAGAGATGAAGGCTAAATATATTTTTTACTTATATTAATGTCTATAACATTGTAAAACTATATTTGTTTTATATTAACTTTTTCCTATTTAAAACATATGTAAATAATATAAAAAATCAACTAGTGCTAAATTATAATTAAGAAAAGAAATTCCTTCTTCCTGGTCTTCCTACCTTTTAAGACTCTCCAGAGTCTCCTCACAATATTTATAATACTGTTACATTTGCCAAATAGTGTCTCTATTCTTCAGTCTTCTGATTAACATGCTTCAACACTAACTATAGACTTCCTATTAGACTTTGGGTTTCTACATACCTTCTCTCCCCCAGTACTGAAGATTGAACTCAGGTCCATGGCACACACTACACAAGGCCTGACCCAGCCCTATTTTTTAAAAACTCTACTTTCTCTCTACAATTATATCTCAATTTTTAATTAAATATATATTTGCAGTAGCCATCATTAATTTCTAAGTACTGTTCAGTCCTGCATCAAATAGTTTATGATTTTGTTCCTTCTTTTATATAATACAGTCTTTGCCCTTCACCTTCAGGACTAACTGAGTCAGATTTGCTGCCTTATTGGGACTTCCTTTACTGTCATTTTGAGAATTCCCTTCTCCTTTGTCTGCGTTCCATACCCTGTTCCTGTATACTGTACCGCTATCTTTCTTAGTTTATCCCTCTCTCCACTTTCTTTGGAGGAGTAAAATCACTGCCTGTAGATTTTTCAGGAAAGTATGCGAAGGATAAAAACTTTAGAACTTCAGATTAAAATCATTTCTGAAATTTAGCAAGTTTTGCTTTATTGGTTTGTCATTCTAGTGAGGGACGAGGTCACGTCTGGGGGAGCTGTGGGGCATTTTTCTGGGTCATTGTATGTTCCCAAGTGTGCTGTGTTCTACAATAGTTTCAGAACCTTGACAAAATGATGCATTTGTGATGTATTTATCTATTCTCAGATGGCTTTAGGAACCTATCTGGCTGTAGGTATCAATAGGATGAGCCTAAGGCTTTCGGCTGTCTTCAAAACAGTTACAAGAAATTCTAACAGACTGAATTTATTCCAATGTTTGTAAAAAGCAGATTTGAACCACAGTAGGAAACTATAAACAGCCTCTTTGTAGAAGTTCATGAAATGAAAATTTGACTTATAACCTTAAGATATTTTAAGGGCTTGTGTCTAAACATCTCCTCAAAGCTCACACAGTCATAGGCAGGGCTTTTCAGAGGTGGCTGGGTCTAGAGTGTGACACTGGGATCAATTCATGGTGCAGTGCTAGGCTCAAGACCACTAGGAAGAGGGGTGTGAATACCACATGCCCTAAGTAGCCTAGGTAAGATATAAGAGATGCAAAGAGTTTAGTTGTTCCTTGCTTGCTTTGCTACCTTCTGCCACTATGAAATGTTTCTCATCTGCAGTGCTTGTCTGCTACACCACCCTGCATCAGAGCCAGCTGACTATGGACCGAAACCTCTACAAAGTGTGAGCCAAGTAAACCTTTAACTCTAAATGTCAGGCTTTTGTCTCAGCAGGAAGAGGAAAGTAACTAAGATGGCTGTCCATGGGCTTGATGAGGGCCCTGTGTGAAGTGAATGTGTCACCTTCAGGATACCTAGATCCTTCTTGGATCCCAGGAGATGGTTGGGGGTACTTCCTGCACAGGAAGGATATATATGGGCAGCTGATCTTCTCACTGGAAAATGTCATAAGGAAGGCAAAATCCCCTGAGAGATAATTACGATCTTTTCTTTTCATGCTCTGTAATTTCATGGTCATCTGGAATTCTGGGTTTTTAATTTTTCTTATAACTCCTGAATTCATACAAATTCTCTGCCAGTAGGTATCAGGTCTCAGAGTCTTCTCCCAAGTACCCAAGATTTAAAATAAAAGAAGGTTCAACAATTTGATGTCCAAAAAGAAGAGATGTCTGTACTAACCCTAAAGGGTAATGTGCCTGCGTGGAGCACGATGAATAGTCCTCAAAGAGGGTAGGGAGGGAAATGATGGGAAAAGCTTATGTACTGACCTGGGACTGGCTTAGTTTTAGATAGACAAGAGATGCAGATAAATACGTGTGAACAAAGGGTGGGGACAGTGGCCAATTACCCCATGAAGACATGAAAAACCAACAATGGCCAAATACAGTATTTGGGTTTGCATTAACACATATCGAGTTCTTTTATTCCTTAAAGATATACCCATGGAGATTTCCATAATTAAATAATCACATCCAGTTCTGTTTTATTCTGCTGTATTTTATTCAAGGTATTTCTCAATCTAAGATATTAAATTGTTTGGTATTTGGTGGCCAAAACCATGTAATAGCTAATTATGGCAGTTCTATGAAGACAAAATTGTACATCAAATCTAATACCAAGAAACTACCAGAAATGCAGCAGCCTTGGAAGAATCTGGCCTCGATTCGTTTTTCATGAAAGAATAGGATGAACACTGTTGACTTGGGTTGAAGAAATGATTAGGTATCATTTTCCAAATTTCCTATCAACATTGAATATTAGCAATAGTAGCCAAATCATTGAATACATTGAATAAAAGCTGTATGTATACTGAAAAAACCTTTCCATGAGTACAAGTTGAGTACATGTCGTTCTTATTTCAAAAATATAAAGTTCATTTGAAACTTCTGAAAAGGAGATAGAAATGTCCTCTTCTAGACTGAATGCATTCTGATATTAATAGTATCCTAAATGGTATAAAAGAAATGTGTTACCACACACAGTTTCTATATGCCACCAAAGGCTTTGTGGTACTCTGTTTTTTGAGGGTAGAACAGTACACAAAGCTTCAAAATTACACAAATGTACATGCAGTCTATATGTATGTATGATTTTCCTTTCTGCATATTCCAACTTCTTTGGCCATATGTATATGTTTATATTTAAATCAGCTATCAAAGGATCTATATACACATCATAAACTATGCTTTTTTAGTGGACAGCAAAGAAAGGCTGAATGGAAAAATAGAGAATTTAATAATCATATACTGACAAGTAGGGAAATCAGTAAGAACTATGCTTTGAATTAAAATAAGATTCCTTCCTTGCCTCTTCCTCCTCTTCCTCTTCCTCCTCCTCCCCTTCCTCCTTTTCCTTCTTCTTTTTTCTACTTCTTTTCCCTCTTCTTTTTCTCCATTGTGAGTGGGGAGTAGGGAACAAATTTGGGATATGTCTAGTGTTACAGATTTGATGTTTTGGAAAAAATTTTGGAACAACATAATTTCTAAAATCACAACTCTCAAATTTTATTTCACTTTTGAAATACTGACCTCCAACATGTATTTGCTCCTTTAGCAAATAGTAATTGATTTATCACCTTACTTCAATCAAAGATAACAAACATAAAATACTAATTTACTGAGTTATGCATCAAAATGCTTTTTCGTTTTAACACGCAACTCAAGGGAGCACAGAGCAAGTTTCTTCTTACTCCGTATTCCCTTAGATCCTGCTCTCTGACATTAGTGGTTTTTACTTTTATACACTAGCTGATCATTCTACCCTTTCATTAGCAACAGGCCAAAAAAGCTATCTTGCTTCTGATGAGAAATATCTATTCAAATAGTTAAGAAAAGTAGGAAGGTAATGTTTATAAGGAACCAGAAAAGATCCAGAACAGCCAAAGCAATCTTAGCACAGGGAGAAGGAGGTGGGCAATCACAGCACAGATTTCCAGTACGAACAGCTCCTGAGACCACAGTGCTAGGTGAAGTAAGTCAGACACAGAAAGTTAAATACCACACGGTTTTCCTTATACGAGAAACTGACAGAGACAAAGGAAATGTGGTAGGAAACAGGGAGGCAGACTTTCTGGAGATGGGGAGTGGGTAACAGGAGGGGACAGGGCAGGAATTGGAAAGGAAATCTAAAATGATGAAGACATCACATAGCCTTAATTCTTCAGAATTGTAATATACACATCACAAATATATAGCATTACAAAAGAAAGGAGGAAGAAAGGTATTAATATATGCTCCACAAATGATCAATACAAATGACCAGCCTGTTGTGAGAAAGAATACAATTTATAGCTAGCAGAATAAAAGTGCAGTTTTAGCTGATACAGTCACATGTGATAAAAAGAATTGTCTCACTTCTCTTTATTGTGGTTTTGAATACCCTGACAGACTTATCTTTGCCCAACCCTACTTCCTATGAGGCCCCAAGTTCTTCCTGAGGACATCCTTTGTGAAGGTCTTATTTGTAGGATGACACTGCCAAGTGCCATCACCAGTACTGTCACCACTGCCACCATCAGCACCATCATGGTCATTCCCATTCTAGGAATCCACAGGTCCAAGCATTTTATATAGTCATGTATTTAACTGTCCACTGGAGTTGTATGAAATAAGTGCTATTATCACCTGCACTTTACAAGTGGGGGAACTGAGGTACAAAACCTTTCCTAGGCTTCATCAGTGTTTCATAGCTAGGAAGGGGTAGAACCAGTATTTAGCCACAGGAAGTCTGGTTCCAGGTTGGTGCTCCACATTTGTGCCCCAAGGGGCTTCTCTCACCTAGAACACAACAAAGGTGTGCAAGCCGGGTGGGCGGAGCACTGCCTGGGGCTCCCCGCAGTGCTGCCTCCTGAGGGACCACAGGACCATTCTGCTCACCTGTCAAGGGTGCCTCACTGCGCTCTGAACTCACCTTCTTTGTTTCAGCTGGGGCTCTAACTCATTCTTTCATGCTAATTCTAGGAATGTCACATAGTTATTTCCTGGTTTTATAGACTCAAAAGTGCTCCTGGAAAACACCCTCCTGCATTTCTGAACAAAGCAGGCAAAGGTCGGTGTTTTTGTGCTTTCCCAGCCTTGGCTCCCATCCCAGTCTGCACCAGCTTCAGACAGACACTCCATGGCCCTAGAAATGTCAGTCATTGGGACTGCAAACTGATCAGCCAACCTTGCCTAAAGTTTGATTTTTTAGGTTAGTTCTAATTACACAGCAAAGCACATACACACACACACACACACACACACACTCACACAAACTCCCATTTTAAGGGAAAGAATTTAGAAGCTATCATTTCAAAATCCATGTCCACTGCATACCAAGTCTCAAAGAAACAACTGCCATAGGTAGTTTTAAATGAAGTTCAATTTTAAAGATGTGTGTGGAAAGTCTCTCTGTACTTGGCCAGTTTGAGGCAGCAGCAGAACCTGCAGAACCACCGGTCTTGTGCAAGCCTTGGTGTGGGAGGCTCAGTGTGTCCAGGCTGGAGTGTGCACGAGGTAGGAGGGAGCAGTGAGTCTCCAGTCAGAAGGCCTCATTGCATCTCCAGGAGACAAGTGTCCCTTCTGGGTGTCCTCTCTCCCCAGGAGACAAGCATTCCTTCTGGGCATCCCCCATGGGAAGGCCCCCTCAAAGTCAGGCAGAGAACCCAGCACCACACAGCCTTTCTCTGTCTAGCTAGAGCCTTCCCTGCAATCAGATCCCATTTTCTGGTCCTGGTACCAGATGCCCTTGGAGAGCAGGAGCTGGCTTTGTCACCTACACTGGGGGTGTGAAATGCAGGCTATGACACATCAGTGGCAACACAAACCTGCATTTTGCTTGCTTCAAAACATGCTTCTTCTTTATGGGGTGTAGTTACACGAATTCAGTCAGGCAGGAAGCTGGACGCAAATAACTTAGAAACCCCCAATTTACCTCTGTCACACAGATGGTGTCCTGGTCTGGACAATACTTCACAAGACAGCAAGGGGCATTTCGGTCACTACCACTTATCTTTTAAATATGAACTTTCAAAACCCTCACTCCTACAGTTAAAGGATAGCCTACAGGTCAACGCCGGGCAAAGGAAGGGACTGGCACTGGGACTTGGAGCTGGGGAGGAGGCAGAGTGGGACCTGCCCTGGGGGACAGCAGAAAGGCGGGCAGCTGGCCCGTGCTTCCCACTGCCAGGATCCCCAAACCCTCAGGGAGCAAAACATGGGTTCTCTGTAAAATGCTGAATCTCTCACAGTGACAAAAGTGAGCATCCCCAGTGCACAGGAGCAGGCAGCATCCATGAAAGAGGGCCTGCACCAAGCACCATGACGCCACGAGAAGAGCGAGGGCCACACAGCACGCAGCCCAGCTGCACCGTGCCACCCACCAAGGTCCAGGACTCACTCTCAAACTGGGCCAGCTATGCTGGGAGCATTTTTAAATAAGCGACCTAAGATCAATAGGCTCCTTCCATAGAAGTCTGGGCGTCTTCGTTCTCATCACCCTGAGCCACAGAAGGAGAATAGAGGACTCGCTGACTCTCCTGCCTCGCTTGGTCCCATCCTGAAATAACAGAAGCCACGTGCCTTTTCCTGGGCGAAGGGGAACACAGGCAGGCAGGCATGACTGGCGGGACAGCCAGACTCGGTGTGGTGCTAGCAGGGTACCTCCTGGGTGTAAGCGCATGCTGTCAGTGCACAGTTCTGTCTTGGTTTCAGGGCTGCACCCTACAAACAAACTCCATGCATGTTATACATGAAGATGCTGATTTAGGATGACCCTTTTTAAAGAGACAAGACCCCCCTATCACTTCAAATGCCTCCACTCACATGCACATGGGCTGGAGATTTATTGAGGTTAACAAACTGTCCACAGTTTAAACTAATTATTTATACCTTAGTGGTCTCTTTACACTTCACACAGAAATTAAAACTCACCGAAAGGGTCTCAGTAATTCCCACCTTTGCTCTCAGGAGGAGCAGGGGGCACAGGGATGAGGACAGTGATCACCATGTAGCCCCTACTTGGAGCCAGCAGACACCCCACACCCCATATGATGGACGGCCTCTGAAACCAGTGCTTCAAAACAATGCCACCTGCCATAAAACCCAGGCCCTTAAAGTAACAAAGTCCAGTTTAAATCTAGGTTAAGTAATGTGGTAAATGGAAATAAAGAGGCTGAGAACTTGATGTGAATTCACACAGCTCCATATATAGGTCATACTGATACTGGTCAGTCTCCTAACCCTCCAAATTTTGGTTTACTCACTTGAGAAAAGCTGTTAGCACAGCATCCTTTGCTGTGAGGGCTGCTGGGAGGCCAGAGGCAGATGACATGCACAGCAGACCAGGATAGTGTGGTGCCTACCAGTGTTCATGAGGTAGGGCAGTGTACAGAGGTCATCCACCCCTGGGGACTGGGGAAAGCAGACAGAGCCACACTGTCAATGAAGGAAAGGAATTTTGCCTCTAAATGCACAGAGCTGTATGGGGGCCTGAAGAACACAGCCACCGCCAAAGACATCCTGGTGTTGATGCAAGCTTCCAGAGGAAGTGCTGGGGAAAGTGCAGGGGAACTCCTGAAGGGTGTGTCCTGGCTTAGGGCTGTGGAGGCAACAGAGCATGGTAACAGGCAGCTGCCACTCCATCTCTGACCCTGAAGTGACCTTCTGAGGACACAATTTTTTCCAAGTGCTATGAGAACCAGGGGAGAGAAATGCCCGCTCCGAGCTCAGAAACATACTTCTCTGTAAATGTTCTCACTCTTTGAGACTTGCTGGAAACACCTTTTGGGAAGGGAGGAGTAGGCCTTCTACGAGGAAGCAAGGAAGTGAGGCAAGGTAGTGTGGGGTATGAGCACACATTTCCAGTTTGCTTCTTTAGTTTTAAAGAAGCCAACTCTGATCATTACGGGAACAGGGAGGGCACCTTGCTGGAGAATGCTCAGTATGTCTGTTTTTGTTCCTGGTGTTCATGCTGCCAATCCTGGTAGCTATTCAGTAGATAAGTAATTAGTAAGAGTTTGTGAGACCATGAATATTGGAGATTCGTCCCCTTGAGTAGAACTTTAATGCAGCAGTAAAGGTTTATAGCTGTGTAAAAGCTGTCCAGCTGGAGGAGAAGCAACCCACAATATTTTCCATGCAAAAGCCACTCACAGGATGCCTTCCTCACCCCACCTCGTTCCCGATGGAGGCAGGTGGACACAGCAATGTGTGTAGGAACTTTCCTGGAGCTTCATGCAAGGAGCCGAGAAGGGTGCACATCTGGACAGAGCCCACGCTCCCCAGCATTGTGGTGTGCACAGAGTCACGGAGAGCAGGAAGAAAGTCTTTCTTCTTTAAAACTGGAATTCTGTCCACTTGCTAGAGAACTGTTTAACTTTTTCAGCATTCAGCAGGAGTTAAGTTGCCGACTTCTGCAGTATGTTTAGATTCCTCTCAAGGAAAACACCCTACCTAATGCTATCTCCTTCTCAATATATAAACAAGTGGATCTTGTATTATGGAGATAGGCATTACTCTTAAAAAGTAATATCTCAGGTGTTGTAAGTAATAAATTTTGGAAATAGATATTAAACAAATTGTGTTAAAAAGGGCCATATTTAGTTAAATAGAAAGAACAAAATTCAGTACCATGTAAGGTAAGTGAAAAAAGAACATGTTGACATAGTTTCAGTAGATTATTTCAATGCAAAATGAAATCTGCCTTGCAAAACCTTAGGATAAAAGTGTAAGTCTTCACTGAGAATCTGAACTTCACACAAACTGATATTTAATCAAGATACCAGTTAGCCCAGGGCCTTACATACAGTTGGCACTCAATAAATGTTACTGGAACTGAGGGACAAGACAGACTTCTGTGAGATCAAAAAGAAAGAAGAAGGTTTCTACAAAGCAAGCATTTTCTATAATAGGCATATCTCAAACTAATAGGCAGGAAGTATATTAAAAAATGTTTTTGCTTTAGGTCTAAAGATTTTCCTTTCCAACTATAAAACAGCTGAAATCATGTATCCTCAGCCCAACATAATTTCACGCCTAATTTATGGAAACAGAATACCAAAGGCCCCTGAAAGGGAGGGCAGGTGGAGGGGGACAGCGCGACAGGAACCAGGAACGCAAAGACCTGCCCTGCTGCTTGGCAGGAGCCAGGCGGAGGGAGGCTGCCCTCCAGGGCAGCACAGCAAGATTCCAGCACAAACATGTGTCGTGCGGGGAGGGTGCGCTCCGCTGAATGAACTTACTGTTACCTTTTCCCCCCACCCTGCTCACATAAGTCTTCTTTTTCCTGATACTGTCTGAATTCGAAACATCTAATTTAATCCGTTGGAGGGCCAGTCTTCCTTTTATTTCCTGTCTGTACCAAAGCAGTCGCCTGTTTCAATTACGACTTTCTCCAGCTCCTACAGTTCTCGAGCTCCAGCTGGCTCGAAGTGCACTTCCTTGGAAGGTAAAATGCACTAACTGTGCTGATCGGAGACTGATAGCTGGAGAGCCACAATATTTAATAGCTGCACTGATAAGGAGCTTTAAAAAAATCCATTTTTGAGCCTAAACAAAAGGATATTATGTAGCTGTACGTTCAATTAAGATCTAGTTAACTTCTTTCCCCCATTATGTGGAACTTCATGCAGGCAGTCGACATAATTCATAGTGTTATGGCAAAACATCGGCACTGTATGTCTGAGAAATGTTCCCTCCTGCCTTCAGTTAGTTACTGCTGATTTGGGACCAGCTTGGTGCAATTATTTCAAAGCACAGGTCTGTGGGATTGATATGGCATTCTTGCAAAACCTTGGTTGGCTAAAAATAAGACTGTTTTGTAGTTGAGAAAGCAAAAAAAAAAAAAAAAGGTCTCTGGGCTGTAAACACCAGTCAATGTATTTCTTTTCTGCTTCATGGAAACCACAGTTTTTTTTTTTTTTTCTGTCCCTCTTTACTCATGGTGTAGTTTAATTACAGTTTAATCTCTTTCAGCAAGCAGCCCGGGAGACCTCATTGTTCAACCACAGAATTATCAAGGCTACAGCTACAATTTATTGCAAAAAAGTAGAGGCTCCCTTTAGAAAACCCAAAATGGCTCCTCCCCCCACCCCCAAATAAATAAATAAATATAATAGTGACTTTATTACTCACTCACATTGCAAATTTTTATTAGGCCCCAGAGATGCCAGGCCAATAATTAAAGAAATGCCTGAGAGGTGTTGATCAACACTTACCCTGTTTAACTCTACTGGGTCAATAAATCTACAGGAAAACTTTTAAGTTAACAAGATTGTTTGGGCCTCCAGTTGCTGAAAGTATTTGGTTACAAGGAGGGGAAATGAAGTGGGAGAGAGTGGAGGGAGGTTCAGAAGGGAAAAGGCGAATCTTGCACACACTGGAGGTGCAGGAAACATACAGTAAAGAGGTCGCTGCAATCGAAGGGGTAAATAAGGTCAGTAAATGATTTTGCTGCTTTCAGCTCACAGGTGTAATTTAGCATCTCTGAGTGTTAATACATATTTTGAAAGAGTTGCCAAAATCCTGGGAGTTTCAGTCAAAGGTAAGGTAAAACCTGAATGTTCTCCACGAGAAAACAGTTTGGCATTTGTGAGGGAACTCTTGTCACTTCCTTCTTTTTCTTTATTGTCTTCATGCTGTAAATCCTTTAAGGTCACTTGGATTCATAAATTCATTTTGGGGACAATAAGAAGCTTCTCAGCACATGCTGGTTACTTGTCGCTGCAACATGGTTCTGACAGAAGCCACTGGAGTGCCACATTCCAGAAGCCTCACGCCTGCCTTCCAGCTTACATCCAGGCCCTGCCACAGGGGACCACATCAGCCACACACATGTAGTTCCCCCACCCTGGAAGCGTGGCCTCTGCCACCCCACAGCCACTCTCTGCTCCTCTCTCCATTGCATCAGGGACCCTGGGTGAAAAGGCATGCTTTTTGTTGGTGTGGCCTGGAGTCAGGACGTATGAGCACGCTGTTCTGTCAGCGGATGACACCAGGCTGCTGAGTTCTCTGTCTACCACAGAACACAGAAACCTCTCTGTAGTCCCTGCACATTTAATTTCTTTCATTCTTGTGTGTGCGTGTGTGTGAGTGTGGTGCTGGAGAGCGAACCCATGGTCTTGTACATGCAGGCAAAAGATCTCCCACTGAACCACATCCCCGTCCCCTTTTCATTTCAAATTATTTAATTTCATTATGTGCATACTGACCTTTATGGAATGAAAGAAGTCAGCCAGAAGAAAACTCTTAGAGAACATGATTTTTAATATCAGTGGACATTTAAAGCATTGATGTGTTTATATTTTATGATTTTCCTAAAAATCTGTAAGCTCACAGGCTCATTTCAATGGCAGCTGAAACATATCACCCTTAGTATTTTCTAGGCTAAGACCTTCTCTGCCAAACTCTAAGGTGTGGAACCCTAGCATCTCAATGGAATAGATTTCCAGTGCTTCAAAAGAACTAATGCTTTCATTTGAGGAAAATACTGCACTACAGATATCCATTAGACAACCTCCTAAAGAAGCTGGCGGCTCTATTTCAAAGACAAATTGAGACCGTACCTTTAGGTCCACAACAGTGAGTCAGCTTTGCTCCCATTTATCGCATTTTTGGAGCTGACAGGGCTCTCTTCAATCACAGAGAACTTAGAGCCCCATCTTGATGCTGTTAAGAGTTCCACAAGGTAATTTATTAGTTTAGTCCTGGAGAAAACTGAGTGTTGTTATTTAAGCACTGATGTAAAATGGGTTCTGATAAATATCCCGTGCTCATTTCTCCCATTGTGTTGGATGAGCATCTGAGCACAGTAAGATGACTGTCCTCCATATTGTAAGCGTGGTCACCAGGCCCCGCAGGCTGCTGCACGCACACAGGGCTGTGTGGCACTCCACTGCCCTGCTCTAATGTGGCTCATGTTAGTATTCCCATAGCAGTGTGGGGACCCTGGAGGTCTCTGGTCCACAAGGGCAATAGTATATGCAAAGAACATGGGGCCCTTGTCCCCCTGGGGTTCTCATTCTCCCATCAGGGCTGAAGGCTGATGACTGAAGCAGGTAAGAGAACCCAGCTGTCTTCTATTAATCCAGACATTCATGAGATTTCCAAAATTGTGAAACAATGCTACTCTTCCAACTTTTTTCATTTTGCAAAATACTGTTATTTTAATATAATTATTTTATTTTTGTTACCATGTTATTCTTAAAACAATTGATAAGTATCTACTAAATGTCAATTTGCTTGCTGATAAGGTTCATATATATAATCATATCAACACACATCAACAAAAGTGCTCTGAGATACTCAATAACCTAAGAGTATAAACAGGGTTCTGAGGCAAAAATAGTTTGAGAAATGAGAGTACAGGGTGATTAGGTCATTTTCAACTTTGGGCTACTTGATTATGCAGTTTGATTTATGTAAAATGAGGATATGTATAATTACAGCATATGTGTGAACATGAACCCAGGTAATCAACTTTGCTCTAGAAGGGTCCAGCCACCTACAAATCAACCTTAGGAGCTTGAAAGAGTTCTCTTTCAAACAAGAGTTAGTAGAATTTGCTTACCAAATGTTATTTAAAATTCTGAATACTATTAAAATTTCTTACAAACCAAGAACACAGTTTTGGACTTGTATTAGGCTTCATATTGACCATGTAACTGAAGTCAGAAAGAGACTAAATTTGGGCATGGGTGACCTTATGCATAAGGACACACACACACACACGAGTTCTTAATTGAGATGAGTCTGATAGGCCCTTTTTCTAACTAAACAAATGAGAGCTTTTAAAGCATTATTTCCAAATCTGCCCATTTTACTATTTGGCCCTAAAGTATTAGTATTAGTATTAGTATTAGTATCAGTATCAGTATTAGTATTAGTATAGCAAGAGTAGTCATCACTGACATAGAACAGACCGCCTTCCTGTAGGGTAGAATTTAGAGCTCCTACATCTTATGACATGGAAGTAGTTGTGCTGGTATTTCCACACACTGATACTCATTACTGCAGCATTACTGCATGGTGATTTAAGTGCTGGTTAGGATCTTCCAAAATCAGAAAGCATTTAACAGCTAACAGTTCTTCGCTGAAGTTGACAACCACTGTTGAGACTCTGTTCACAGTGCCAGGGTTAGGACAGAGAAGTCCCATTGCTCAGCCCCTCCAGTGTTGTGGGTTAGTGATATATTCTGTCCTGACAATATAATCTGCCCATTTGTCTTCATTTAGATCAACAAATCTAAACAAGAGGTACTGCAGGGGAAGCTGGAGTGCTTTGTAAAAGCATTTTCAGCATTCTAATTGTTTTATTTTGGTCACAATATTTATTTTTAAAATCTCCAAGAAGAAAATGGAGGCAGAGATTTATGACTGACATTTTTTTTTTAATAGGTACCAGGGATCAAACTCACAACTGTGTGCTTGCAAGGCAGGTGCTTATGCCGCTGAGCTAAATCCCCAGCTATGACTGAGATCTTGTGTTTACAGTTGCTGATTTTTTTTATTCCCCTCCACAATTACTTCCCTGCTCCAATCTTTTTTTTTTTTTTTTGGAGGTGGGTACCAGACATTGAACTTACAACCACGAGCTTGCCAGGCAGGTGCTTATGCCACTGAGCTAATCCCCAGCCCCCATGCTCCAATCTTAATGAAGGGTGGACCATGGACTATAAACCCCATGAAGACAGGAGCCATGTCTATTTTCACCCATGTTTTGGCAATGATAATACCATGAACTCCTTAGAATACAATCGAAGAATTCACAGATTAAAGAAGAAATCTTAAAAATGCATCTATTACTCTAATGTTTAACTGGGTGAAAGTACCAACCACATAGTTCAGTGGGGGAAAGGACAGTGCTTTCTGTCAGGTTCCAGGACAACTAAATGTGCGTGTGGCAAGGGATGAATGCCCAACTACCTCACAGTATACAAAACCAGAGGTGCATCACACATGTAGACTAAGACTAAAAGGCTTCTTAAGGAAACAGACTATCATGACCATGGGGCAAGAAAAGACTCAAAGATGTCAGAGAACAGTTACTATAAATGGAAGAAGATGCTAACATTGCTCATCAAAGAGATCATGGAAAAGCTAAGAGCTCTGCCATTCTCCAACAGAGGACCATCAGTTGTCCTGAGAAGCAGGGCAAAACAGCCAGCAGGGCAGCAGCTTGTTCTTCATGCAGGCAGTTCCTGATGCTCAGCCTCATGAAAGGAACTGCACACATGGCTGACAAAATACGGGGCAGTGTATCGGAGTAATGAAACTTCATAAATAGGTACAATTCTTATGTTTCACTTAAAAAATTCATGCAAAGTACGTTCCCATTTACTCAGGGAGGTAAAAAAGTAAATAGGAAATTAAGACAGAGGAAAATAAGGGTGAGGGCCTAGATCGGGGCTGGGCAAGTGCAAAGGTGGCCCTAAAGGCCGTGTAATTACTTTCTTTTCCTGCTAATCGTACTTTTAATCCATCACTTCTATCAGACATGCTGAGGCCTCACTCTTCTACACAGAGACCTGGGACAACAGAGATGCTGACACTGAACTAACTGCCTACAGATCTAGAAGTTGGACATGTAGAACTTACCAATGGACAGTCTTGGAAGGTGCTTACTGGTCAGTATGGAGAGCTGTAGCTTAGAGCCTTCCTTTGAGTTTTTATGCTGCAAAGTACACGTAACTTCAACCTGAGATGTTTTCAGATAAACGAGGTGAGTGAGAAATGTGATGAATGTTCCAAGTGACAGATAGACGGCTAATGACAATGTGTCCTTTAATGTCACAGTTTCACAATTTAAACATTCACCATATTTTTTATGTTATGCGTGGTTGATGCAATGCTTACCACAATTTCTGTCAAATAACAATGTTACAGTTGTCCCTCTCCACCTTATGTACCAGAAATGGTGCAGTTGACTTCTGGCTCTTCTCAGTCTACACGACCATGTGAGTCCATGGCTCGCACTGATTCAGGATATGGAGTTAGCATGACAGTGCAACTAAAAACACCAAAGAAAACTCCCACAACTGCTGCCGAAAGCAGCAAGAGTGATGAAAACTGTGTCTGAAGTGGGGTGGGGGAGGATATTGAGGGCAATTAATGGCAATGTGTCTTTTACTGTAATAAATTTTAAGAAAATTTAAACATCCACTGTATTTTTATCATACCATGTAGCTATGCAATAATTATCCTAAAGAAGGCACAATTCTAGCTTTCAAAAAAATGCCACCCAGTGTTACTATTTAGAAAAACATTAACTTTGCTAAGAATTTCAAGGTTTCTCCTTTTCTCCAAATCTATTAAAAGGCAACAGTGGTTGGAATTATTAAACAAAAAGAGATGACATAACAAATTACTATTGAGATAGATGAATAATTTCAAAACAAAATCCAGAGCCTTCTCACTCATGCTTGTTTGCTCTCCTGTATGTGTTTTTATATATGTTTACACACACACACACACACACACACACACACACACACACACCTGTATTTACATTCTCTCCATCAAGTATACTTAATGGAGTTGTAGGTCTTTGTCTTTTTCTTTCTCAAAGATGCCTTTACATTAGTATTCTCCATGAACACATCTGGTGTTCCTTTATAGCCTGGATTTACTAAATGTCATATCTAACGAAAAAAGGATTTATGCCTTTTTTTTCATGAATTCATTTTATTTTCTCTCAGCTCCTCCCTTACTACTCAAAGTCAATGACTTCTTAAAACAAAATGGTTGGTTAGAATCCAATCAAGAATATAAAGGCAACTGAATAAATAAAACCATGAAGTAAGTGTAAAATATTAGTGTCCAGACATCCCAAGATGTGTGCAGCTACTATGAAACTTCCACAGCTGTACTGGCCTGGAGCTCACGTGCTTGTCCAGATTTAACGGGACCCATTACCAGTACAACTTTTATTTGCTTAATAAATTATATTCTAAAGCACAATAGCCTAGGTTCATAGCTGTAAAATTGCCAAATATTGTCAATGACTGCTCTCTGGTCATAAATAACAAAATAATCTATGACTCACTGGATTTTTGATTCCCAGGGCAATTCTTTCTTGCCATTACTCAAAAATGAAAAAAAGTGCTTCTATGTGGCATTTTATAGAGGTTATAAATTACTCAAAGGAGATGACATAGGACAGATTTGTAGGCCAAGTAACAGGAACCAGCCAACCAAATGTAAATTATAGAACAAGTGATGAAGAAGAGGACCAGTGAGAGAATTCTGGAATCCTAAGAACAGACTGAGATTATGATTCTGGAAAAGAACTTTTCTCCTTCCTGGCAATGACAGAAAAGTGATGAAGAAACTGCTCAGGGAGCACTATATTCCCTGGGGACAACACATTATGGGGACTCAACTTGTGCTCCATGACATCAGAGGGTGGGTGGCAGAGTACCCTGAACACACGTCACATCTACAGTCTGCATGCAAACACCAAAAGGTAAGCGTTGGTTTACAATAGGTGACTCAGAGGTAAACCCTGGAAGGTGATTTTTCAAATACATAATATTAATTTTTGACCGTAGCTAGCAGTGCTTCCATTTATGCAACCAGTTTCTTTTCTCTCCTCCCCCTTCCGTATTGTATGGAATGACTTGGGGAAGATTCTGACAATATGAAATAGAATCTTGCTGAAGAGTTTGTCACATGTGGAAAGAATTAATTTAAAGTCTTTCAATGTCTTGATTACTCTGACTGCAAAGACAATGCTATGCCAGGTAAACTCATTTCTCTCTGATGTTCAAATGATGGAATATTTAAACTCTTTCACCTTCATCAAAAATAAATATGTTCTCTTTCATAGAAATCATGTAACTGAAAAGCTTTGAGGTCTTTTTAAATATTTGCTATGATGCTATCAAGTTTGAATTGCCACAAATAGACATAATGACACACAGGTCATGTAAATAATTATTGGCTAAGATTTATTTATATTACTCGAAATATTCTACAGTACAAGTATAGAGTAAGTGATTAAAAACACCTTAAGAAAATAAAAGGAATGGGCAGTGCTTTGAAAATGAGTCCTTCATTTAAATTTATCTTTAGTACATAAAAATTGTCTGGTATAAAAACTAAAAGTAATTTCACTGTCTAAAAGTTTTCAGTGGAAGACTCACACAGTGCTTTTGGAGGATCACTCTAAGAGGTGCCTTGTTTTCTGTTACCACAAGCATTTAACACCACAGGCACCACAGGAAGATGTGAATGCCACACAGCCTCTTGTCACTGTACACAGCAGTGCTTACTTGATGTGTAAAGGTAATGACGTCCTAGGTTACCTATTCTCTGTGTAAGTTTGGTGGCCCACTGACATAGGGACTAGTCCATGGAACCCTCTTTGGATATCTAACATGACCCCAATGGAAACAGGAACTGACTTTTAAACTGATCTGCTTCCATAATTGCTGAGTCATTCAGCTAATGTTTACTGGGTACCTGATATATTCCAGATACAGTCCTACTGTAGTGGAAATCACAGTCAAGCAGGGGGAGATGATTATAACCATGGTTGATAAATGCTAGGTACAGGTCCCCACATAATGCTACAGAAGCACAGCAAAGGTAGGACTTCATTTGAATGGTATAAAGGGTGAGCTGGAACAGAGTGCACAGAGGTAAACTTTAGCTGAGGCCCTTGTGGAAGAAAGATGAGTTAGTGAGCCAGAGAGAGGGGGAAGGGCACACCCCCCTCTCTCTCCAGGCATGCCCTGGACTCCTGGTGACTGATGTGAAGAGGCTATGAGAGGGATTTGAATCGATGATTTGGAGCCAGATAATTACTGTTGGCTCCAGATTTTCTATAGATAAAGGTGGAGTTAGAAAAATGGGGGAAAACCAGAGGTTTCCAAAATTAGCAGCTGTAGAATCTTCTAGGAAATTCACTAAGAGATGAGGGAAAAACAAAGAAAGGACAGAAGAAAGAGGAGAGACAAGAAAAGGGGGAATATGAGGACAGAAAGAGGGGAAAAATCAGGATAGAGCAGATAAGAGGCATGAGGACAGAGGACAAGCACTTAGCTCAGACCCCCAACACTGCTCAAAATGCACAGGGCAGGGCTCAAGACCCTGTGATTTTCATGGAGTTTGGGATCTGTTAATTTAATCCTCAATCCTCACACTCACTGGGAAAGAGCAGACTCTACTTTTTATTTGTTCTGCACACTGGGAATAGAACATTTTTTTTGCTAGCACTTTCTTGGTTTTATCTTTTTGATAACTCTCCAACTACATGTTTCTAAAATGAGATATTAAGAATCAATGTTTTCAAGAACCTTCAGAAAGAAAAAAAGCTCTTTTCTTTTAAAAGCTTCAGGTTTAGAAAAGAAAGCCAGAACTCAGTAGTCAGAGTGAAGTTATTCTGGAAACAACCATTCCTGAGCCATTCTTATTTTCATCTGATTTAAGAAGGAACATTTTAGGCTTCCTTTTTCATCCAAAAACTACACACTATCCTAGGAGATGGAGAGAATCATAAAATCCCCCAAGCAGTGCCTGGGGAGTACTTAGTTCTAGATAGCTAATAATGTATGGCTGAGAAAGCAGAGTGTGCTCCAGAGGTTTTAAGACAGCATCTTTCTAAGGATTACAATACCCCCGAGAGCCTAGAGCTCTTCTGGGTGAAAGCAGTGATCCACTGTTGCTCTGTGCTAACCAAGACTCTACTAATTTATGCTCTGTCTGTGCAATTTACAGCAAAACCCTGCTGAGATTTCTCTTAGTACAAGTCAACTAAATGTAGAATTGTTCATTCAATTGTTTTATCACTGGAAGGAGGGGATCATAGAATATGTTTCAAGCCTTGTTTACCACAGACAGCAATATTTAGTTTCATGTGAGGAAAAATAAAACCAAACTACAAAAGCTACTTATTTCTTATGAGTCAGTCTTGAATTTCCGGCGTGATTGGAAGCTATGACGCGTCATCAGCATGAAGCTTGGTGGTCTAAGGAAACCTGGAGCCCACTCATCCTTTTTGTTTCCATTTTCACTTTGGTGGATTCTGACATGTTCCTAAGAAAACTGAAACTGACAGCATAAATTTAAGCTAAAGCACAATGTCAGTGTAGCTGAAAAGCCTGACTAAATCCATAGTGGCTACCAGCAGAGGCTGGGATGGTTCTCACTTTGAGTTCAAGGCCACCTGCAGCAAGGGCAGGGGCTGTTCTAGCAAGAACCAGCACCCTGCACCACAGGGCAGCAGCTGGAAGGCTTTGCTTCTCCCTGAAAGAGGCATGGACCTCAGAACCAGAAAGACTACTGGGACACTCTGGAGACTCTCACGATGTTTTCAGTGTCAATTCCCTAGACAAGGGTACCCAGAGAGAAAGAGGGCAGCTGCTTCCGGACCACTCAGCCACCACCCAAGCTGTATTTTTTGTTTGTGGCAAAAGAGCAATTTAAACATGTGTGGGATATAATGAAGGCTTAAATAATGTAAGACAACATGAAAGAGCAACGTACTGTCTGTACTTTTAAAGAACATGAGGTAGAAGATGAACAAAGACTATGTTTTTCCAAGGAAGTATCACATGAATGGAATTCATACATTTACCTAATGATAATTTATATTCATACTTAATTGTAATAAATCTTTAGATGTCAAATACATTTGTATTAAACAATTCCATTTTAAATTTGGTCTCTAAACTTCATACAAAAATCAAACTACTGACATTTATTTCATGATTTTATAATTTCCTGATATCTTGGTTTCTAATTTAAAATGATAGTATGAACAGTTCTGAATTCAGCAGATTTTATACTTAGAAAACAAAGACTTATTTTAAGTCAAATGTGAAAAGAAAATAGGCCATATTTGGTGTGCAATAAAACACCACAAATTCTAAGACAAAATACATGGTCAAATAATAAAATAACCATCTGTAGCATGAAGAATTCTGCTATGGTCTAAATCCTCCATGAACACTGGAGCTCCTCTGTATACCAAAATACTTGAGATCATTTAAGGTATCTTTTTCTCTATGTATGGATTGTATGTCATAAAATGCCAATTCATCTACAGTAAAAAAAAAAAAAAAATCAGCAAATCACCTAAATAAAGCTTAGAGTGTCAGTCAACCCTATAAAGAAAAACTATTACTGCAAACATATAGAGTAGGGGATATTTTCAAAAAGTAAACATTAGATAACTCATTTACTTCTGGAAAAAAAAATTATGGTGGGAAATATCAGTACCCTTGGTTTTGCAGTCAAATTAATGCAATAAATTGCGTAAAGTCCCAAATTTAGTATTTGAAAGGAAACCTTCAACTTCTTAACACCATGGAATAATCTATTCCTTGGGAAAGTAGAAGAAAAATCTAAATTGTCTGCTTGCTGTTCTTCCTTGTGATGAGTCACAGATTTTTAAATATCTTTTACTGAGCAGAATCAGTAAGGCTGGTCAAGTGAGATTTAAAAAAAAACAAAACCACTCCCATTGCACAAGTCAAAGGATGAGGCTTCCTCTCCCTCCTACTTCCTTTCCTTTAAGTAAGAGGGAACCCCAGCAGTCCAAAGCAAAGGCAAAGTCTGTGGACAGCTTGCTGTGCCACGTCTGTCTTGTCTCCCTGGGGCTGACTGCTCTGTGCTTGTTGTATGCTTTACAATGATGTCAGGTCTTGTTTTATTCCTCTGGACTTATTTCACAAGGAAACCCAGGCTGACAAAACGTTACCAAAGGAGAAGAACATTAAGGGGAAAAAGTCTTTCTCCGTGACACTAAAATACATTTCATACTTCTGCTAACCCATGCTTGCTTGCAACAAGAAACAAGGGAGCTACTAACTGGGGGTGTAGCTCCGTGGCAGTGTACTTGTGGAACATACATCAAGACCTGGGCTCAGTCCCCAGCACACACAAGACAAAACAAAACAAAACAAAACAAAACAGAACACCCTACACAAAAGAAAAGAGAAGAAATAATGAGTAAGAGTGCTTCTTCGAGAGTGGAGGAGCAGGGGGCTCGGTCTGCGCTCCTGGTCTTCACCTGGCCAGTGGGGCTGGGTGAGGAAGGGGAGTGAGCAGAGAAAGGGCCGCACAGTCACTCACTCACCAAGTGTTTGAGGCAGTGTGGGCAGCACCTGTGGGAGACCTTCTATAGGGTTAGCAGCTGCAATTATCTCCATTCTGGGCAGTTTCATGAAAGTTTTTTTTATGACTTATAGATAAGCAAACTGAGGTTCTAAGACTCCTATAGATAGCTACCTTAAATAACATCAAATAAGGACTGAGCTAGGACTATTGGGATCCCAGTTCTGTCTCATTCTAAAGCTCAGGCATTTTCTGACAGCTGTACCTTGGTGACCACACAAAGTACCACATGAAGATACATGTGTATTGTTAGCAATCTCTTCTAAAATACAGATATTACCAAGAGAAGTAATACGGTAGACTGCTGTTGATAATTTAGAACGTACTATAAACCATTTTCCTATGTTTATATCTTTCATATAAGGTAAAATGTCCTCATTTTAATTAAGGAGAGATCACATAAGTTCACTTACTTCAGTCACTGTTGAATTCACCAGACCAACTGAAGTTTGGCATTACTTTTTTTTCACCCCTTTCTCTCTGTTCTATGTAATAAACACACATAGAACTGATTTTTTTTTTTTGGTTCCAGAAGTTTGTCTTTTTGTCTGCTGACTGTAAGCAACAGCTTTGATGAGCATTTCAGTGGAGAGGTGATAATAGAGTTTTGGTAGATTGGGGAAACTGCCAGAGGAAACCAGGTCTGGATGGGGTTATCAGACTTTAACACTTCATCAAGAATACATGTTTCCTTTCTTCTAAACCAGTGTCTAGAAAATCAGTCACTAGTAGTAAACTAGCAGTGGTCACATCCAAGAAAATAACATGATTATATACAAGGTGGTATTTATACATATATTTAATGAGCTGCTCTCCTGCTTACACACACACACACACACACACACACACACACACACACGATGCTACTGATAGATTGCAATCTAGAACACGCCTTCCTGTTCCAATACAAATGGGTCTGCATTTTCTTTTAACTTGGCAAGGTTAAAAAACAGACTCGTCATAAGTGTGTAATGTCTTGAACCAAAATAGACTTCCTTAATGATTTGTTTTCTCCAATTTCACCACAAAATGTAATGCAGCCAACAAAAGAACTATTCTTCCCCCATGTATAATAACATGTTATTCAACAATCATGTAAGAAAACCTATACATAAGACTGCCAAGGATCTGAAATTGAGTTTCTAACTGAAATGTTTGGGAAGAAGTCTTTTTTTTGTTTTTATTTTTTTTTAAGTGTTGCTCTGAGAGTTTGAGTGAAGTGATATAAATATCTAGGAATATACAGTTTTGTTTTACTACTGTCACATGCTTACAGAAGTAGTTATAGTTTACTTTATAACATGGGTCACCAAAAACATTAACCATAAAAACATATAAAAGGACAAACAAGTTCTCAGTAGGCCATTTACTCTGTACCAGAACAAACAATTTAATTGCTTCTGTCCTTGTGAGGGTAAACAGCTCCTGATGCCTCTGGGACAGTGGCAACCTGGCTTGGTGGGGATCCTGCGACCCAGGGTTGCTGGCCCTGACTCTTGATCTATCAAAGGGAGCGAAAGGCATGCTCCATGCACACGAGAAAAGCAATCCCTGATTGGTAGCTGCCACATCATAAAGAAACTTATAATACAAGGACCCACTATTTTTTTCTCTTTTTTCTCTTTCATTTAAAGGAGACACACAAAAGAAACAAAAATGTTAGAACTGTAAAAAGAGGGTGGGAGGAGTGAATCTACTATTCTGTATTCTGAAACACAGAGTTAGTCTTAAAGTATGCCTCATAATCACCAGACCAAAGGAAAGCTAGAGAAAATACAGAAGCCTGACGCATGTAAACGCACCATCTATTCTACATGCACTATAGACACAATAATGAGCGTTAATGTTACCACAAAATAGACACCCTGCATCTCTTACACTTCTGAGTAAATTAAAATGTGTTCACTATGATAAGGATTTTTTTTTAAAAAAAAACAGTATCAATGGCAACCGTTCTAACAAATGAAAGTTAGGTTTTTCTCTACACAAAAGTTCTCTCCCTTGAGCAAGTGGGAAAAGAAATGCTGACTAACTGGGGTAAAGAAGTAGTATAAAAACCTATGTATGCATATGTATATGGACACATGCACCTATATAACTACACATATCATATCTGTAACACATACACATAGTGTGATCAAAAACATGGTGGATGCTTAAGTTTTAAAAAATGTATTACGGCACAGAACATATTACTATTATCACCCTCAGAACACTCTCCCTCACGCTGAACCACCTTATGACATTGTTTTTGGCACTTTCTGAAGCAATTCTGCAAGTCCTTTCTTGTGTCTTTAGTTGTTCTGTTGTGGCTGCATCTATCTCCTGGGTCACTGTGACTTTTAGAAGAGCCAGAAGGTGAACGGTGCCAGATTCAGGGAATAAAGTGGATGAAGACACACTGGAATATTTTTACAAGTCTGTCCTGTTGGATGGCACCAGGCAGCAGCACTGGCTGACATTTTGCACGCTTCATGTAAAGACATTCATGAAACAGGACTTCCAGAAGTGCTTTGGAAAGTGACAGGAAATGATGGGATCAGTGTGTTTGAAACAAGTGATAGTAGTTGGAGGGAGACTGACAGCACTGTGTCTTTCTCTCTAATAAATGTCTTAAAATTTAAATATTCACTGTATATTCTGACCATACCTTATACACAAGACCTAAGTCACTTCTTCCTATTTTTTCCTCCAAGTACAAATAATACCACTCATCTTACAAGGCTACCAAGAGAAACAGAGTCATTGAGGGTAACATCCTAGTACTACACTCTGCAATTTGGGGTTTACCGTACTTTCATAAACTCAAGATGGATCTTGATTCAACGGACGTCATTATTTTATGTGAAAAATATCTGGCTGTAACTTGTCATCTCTGGAAAGTCACATGAAAGAGGTCTACTCTTTGAATGATACTTCTTTATATCCATTAAAGAATTTGTACTCTGGGCTATGTTTCTCATAGAGACAGAGTATGACAGGTGGACACTGTCAGTATAATCTCAATCTCATTGCTTCATTGTGATAATGGAAACATTAAAGACAGCAAAAGACTATGATACAAGTTAGAAATCTTTATATACATAGATATTAATATAATTTTAAATATTTATTTTAGCAATCTGCTTAATAGGAAGTACATATATCACAAAAACGATACAAATATAAAGAAGCTCTTTGATAAAACAACCATTAAATAGTGCACATTTCCTAATTAGTTGCCAAACTTTATAAACTACTATTTACTCCAAAGTAAAAGAAATCAAAAGAAATCTTGAAAATATATTTAATATAAATTGTAAATGGAAGAGACTACTTAGGGTACTTAAATGTTACTCATGTATTACTGAAAGAAGATACATAAACTTTATTATTAAAATGTAAAATACTTCTTATTAATAAAAACATACACACACAAGAAGCACCGGGTTACACAATCAAAATCTAATAACAATTTTCGCCTTTTGGCAGTCAAGCAATAATTTCATGAGAATAGTTTAAATTCCCTTCACAAAGGTCAAATGTAGTTATTAGACATTAACTTGCAAATAAAAGAAAAAAAATTGTATCTGACCAATGATTGCTATGTATCCTATAAAATCTGGAATATCTTTATTTAATGTGTAATTCTGAAACAGTCCAAGATCTATTTATTTAGTGCAATTCTATACTAATGTATTACAGTTCTGACTAAAATCCTAAAATTTTCTTTAAATTGTAATGTAAACAGTTCACTTAGAGGATAAACAATATTGAATATTTTTAGAGAAGAATATTTTATAAAGGGGGACAACTTATTTATGCACTGAAAAATATGTTCATTTAATTTCTAAACTTCTGCTGAGCACTATAATTTACATAATGATCTGAAATAGTAAGCCTGTCATTTTTAAAAACAACGTGCTTTCTCCATCTTCTTCCAAGTATGAATTATTGACTAAGGTTTCTCCGCCCATCCGCCTTAGGAACACGAAGACCTCTTTTTATGGTCCCCCACACCGACATGGGTTCTAGCGCAGACCTACCTGCCCTTACCTCCTTTTGTGGCATCAGGAGGCTGCAAGCAGGAAGTGTTTATAGAAAGTACCTCACTTCACCTTACATGCACAGATGGCACGTGGACACACATGGTCACAACTCCAGCTGTCCCAAGTGAAGGCCATGAAGAGAGATGGGCCGGGGCACATTCCTCTGCGCTGCGACCGAAGCCGACCTCTGCCTTTGCCCTGCTCCCGCCCCAGGGAAGACCCTTGCATTGCCGAAGTCAGGCGTCCTCAGAGGTGCCATGAAGAGCCTCTACCTCACACCAAGCTGGGCAATTGTCAGGCTCCTCGGCTGCACCCTGCAGGAGCCTCCTGTGCCGTGTGGCAACACCAAGCGTGGCTGGGAGTTAAGGGGCAGTGGCTGCCACCACGTCTGGGAGCAACCCCGCCAGACCAGGGTGGGGTGGGCAGGGATGAGAAGGGGGAGCCTGACATTTCTTTGGCAATAAAAACACAGTGGGCATGAACTATAGGCGACTTGGTGCGAAAGTAAAAGAGGTGATTGTTCGCATTCCAGAAGTTTTAATATATAAACTGTGGAACCATCACTCATGAACAGTGCAGCTGCTAACAATTTCTTTCTTTCTTTTCTCCCCCAGGATAAAAATCATGCCGAAGCCAAGAGATGTTTCTCTAGTGAATGATATTTTGAAACTCTGGTCAAAACATAAGTGTGACATAATAAATTTTTAAAGAATTTATGGAAACTATAGTCTGAAATTTGAAAGAAGAGCCGTGTGTTCCCCAATTAGGAAGAACCACATTTCAGTCTCCCTACAGTGGCAGGCTGTGCTCGGAGAGGAAAAGAGGCCAATTCTGCGTGCACATCTGTTTCCAGTGCGATGCTGGTATGCAAACTATTGTCTATTGGAAGTGTGTTGTGGTAACGTTTGCCAGGGTTAAAGGCTGGGTCAATTTGATCAAGAAGCTAAAATTAGCTTCTGTGTGTTTTCCTGAAAAGAAGAAAAAAAAATACTGTAAAGCTCTTTGTTTTCCTTCAAGTGCCATTCTCAGATTTCAGTTTCTGGTGTATAAACTACCAGGAAACAGACGGCTGTGACAACTGCCTTCTTGTTCACTGAGCTCTGCATAATGAAATGGAGCCACACGTCACTGAGTTGGAGGATGCGGGCAGAAAGCAAGCTCATGTCTTCTCCGTGTGAAAACCAACACTGTGCACTTACTTCATGTGAATGCAGATGGAAATTCAAAGCCCTAGATACACTGCAAGTGGTGTGAGTTCTTGGCTCGGCGCATTAAGAAACTCGTATTTTTGAGAAGTACTGGGGTAAGGTTCAGGTCACCAGTCAGGTAGTCTTGACAGTGCTCTGATTATCTTCACAGGAAGTGAGTTTCTTAAGATGAAAAAGAGGGGGAAACATAGAAAAGCACCTAACCAATGCTAATTTCACAACTCAAAGAGCAGAAACAAGTCATGGAAGTAAAACAGGGAATCACAGATACTTCAGGAAAAATACCAGTACATTTCTAGAAGAGCAAAATTAATCAGAAAATTATTTGACAGTTAATGTTCCAATCAAGAGAAGGGAAAAGAAGAGAGAAGATTCTCAGTTACGTTCCATCTTTGTGATAAGTGTACGAATCAACTCAACAAAGAAGCATGTTGGAGGTTTATTTGCATTCTTTAAAAAACTTTCTTTTTTTTTCTAGCTGGGGATTGAATGTAAGGCCTCACTGAGCAACACACACAGCCACTCACACTTGCTTTTCCTTACATTAAATTATAATGATCTATTTTTATTTCAGTAAAGAGAATTTTTAAATATTAATTTTAAAAGTGATCTACAATAAAGTCATCTATAATGTAAAAAACCTGTGTGTTTTACTACCATATAAATATTTCACTGATAAAGGAAAATCTGAAAGCAAACAAACAGGTTTTTAATACTGTGACACCATGGTGAAAACACTTAGGTCTTTGGTAATTTATACCACAGGATTTCCTTCTTGCCAAATAGCCTCTCAATTTCAGTGGGTTTTTTTTTTTTTTGTACTTTTAAAATTTAGAACTCATTAAAAATATTTTGTATGGATATAAGTGTGTGAAATATTTGACAAAACTTTAATATAAATAAGTACTATTTACTTGTAAAACATATATAAAATTATCTAATTTGTTTTTAATGCCCTCCACAATCTAGTACAGCAGAGTACGTACTTAGGTACTTACTGACTGTTTAAGTCCCCCCCCCTTAAGTTAGAAATTAATAGACAAAAATACCCACTATATCTTTTGGCATAAAATTAATTCAATCCTTCATTATCTCCTATCTCTCACCACTACATCTAGCTAGCTCAGGCTCTTTAAACTAGGTAGAGAGAATCCAGATATGGACTTTAGGGAGTCTAATAGTGTCCTGAAGTTATATTAAAATATATCAATAAATATATGCATTTTTGATTGAAGATCTAAAATTTTCACTGAAAGTTGTCCATGTTACAAAAATAAAACAAAATCTAACACCTCTGCCCCTTCCCACAACAGAATGGCCATTTCTGAAGACTGGATGAACATCTCCACGGGAACATCCCCATGCTCCCTTATCTGCGCCTCCCAAGAAAGCTCCTCCCTGTTTCTACCTGGTCCCCACAGCTATCACCATCTCTGCTGCTCCTTTCCCCTCTCCCAGAGCCTCCCATTGGCTGCAGCTCCAAAGACTTCTCTGCAATGTGCTCGCCTCTTTCAACCATGTGCTCTTGGATCCAGGACTTCTGAGGTATGATGTCATGTGAGGGTTTTGCTTCCCATGTGTCTCCCCATCCAGGACAGCACTGTCCCTTCAGAGTGATGGTGTCGTATTCCTGCAAAGGCAATCTATGTCTAAGTGATGTGATACCCCCAAGGCTGTTGGCCAGTGATTAACAGGCCAGGTTTTCAGCTCTGCCCAGCTCCTCCCCACTCCACTTCACCATTCACATTCCATGAAAATGTCCACACCTTCTACAAAAGCCTTTGTGCTCTGACTCCTGCTGATCCCTGTGTTTTGCAAAAATCCCACCAGTCCCACCTCTCCCATTGCCTGGAGGCCTCCTGTTTATCTCTCTCCAGAAGCTCTCAGAAGGCAATGTTTGTGGCAAGGGCATGGGTATCTGACCAGGCTCTGAGCCTCAGCTCCAACATGGACTTCCCAAGTAGCCATCTGGAAACTACTGAAACTCTTCACACTAAGGGCCACCTTTTAAAGTGTAGATAAAATTTAACAGGTTGTGAAGATTAAATGGAATAATGCATGCTAAGTGCCTAGTCCATTTCAAGTGTTCAATACATTACATCTGAGGTATTATTTTAACATCTGCAACTCCTGTAGCAATTTCAGTCTTCTGCTCGGGACTCTGGCCTGCGCACTTGCTGTTTTCTCACCTCCAGATATGACTTCAGAGGTCAAGGCATGTGTTATTACATTTAAATCACCCCGCGCACCCAGCGTCATCCTGTTCTTAAATTACTTCCTTGGGCCAGAAGTTACAGGAGGGACAGGGTAGGGGGAAGAGTAGGAGAGAAACCACACAGGGTGTTTAGAGCCCTTTTTCATTCAGAGCCTCCTCCTAAATCCTTTATTTGCAAATAAGGAAGTCAGCTTCTGGAGTCACTTACTACTTCGGACTTGCACGTGGGACCCAGTGCTTGGGTCTCGGCACGGACCGAAGCAAAGCTTCAGCTGAGAATATTTCTGATGAAGTTTGAGTTGTGTAGTGTTCTTTAAACTGCCCCAACTCTTGTGAGAACCTGTTCATAGGACATACAGAAACTTCCAAATTTCATAACACATTTATTTTCTTAAATTCATGAACATATATCAAAACAAATGCATTTCAAACCCTAATATTTGCAAAACAGCAGACAAACAGATTGAAAATTGGCCTAATGAGGTTATGTGGAATAAGGACAGCCAGTGTAATTTGAGAAACTAATTTGAGTAGCTGTGTTAAGAGGATTACAGAATGTTTCTGAATGGTGAGCTTATGAAACCTACATTTCTAAATATGTTGTAACATTTATATTAGCAAACTGTTCTCATGCAAATGAAGTCTTTTAAAATTATTTTAAATGCTTAAACGTTTGCAGAGATGCATCATTTGCACCTTTTAAAATTGTTAATATGATATTAACGATAAAAAGTATTTTCTACAGATATTGTAAAGGTATAGTTATGAACTCCAAATCAGTGATGCAAATTACAATAACTGTACTTTTAATTATATAAAATACTTAGGTTTTAAATTCTGCTTTTTTTTTGGTACCAGTGATCAAACTCACAACTGTGCACTTGCAAGGCAGGTGCTTATGCTGTTGAGCTAAATCCCCAGCCCCTAAATTCTGCATTCTTATAAAAACTGCTATCTAAAATCATTTCATTTTAGAAATTTATCATATATAAAGTTAATTTGTAGAATGAATATTTAATATAATTTAACAAATGCCTATTGAATGTCTATTAGCTTCAAGTTACTGTATGATATGCTTTAAAAGAGAGTCCTAAGGCAGATCCCCGGTTTAATAATCTTGTAAGTTAGTTTTTGTAAATGAAAATGATTTGTCACCATTGCTTCAATCTTTATTGGCTGAGTCTGTTTTCAAGAACTCTGAGGAACTGTATCTGTTTTTTGGTTATTCTGATAACCACACATGATAAAGATTAGAAGACCACTGTGGGAGACACATGATCAGAAGAACTGGCAAGACCTCAAGATTTCACTCAGAATAATCCCAAGCACTCTTCAATAACTAAAACATTAGCAATCCTAGAGGAGGGGAGAATCTGACTTCCAGAGTTACCAAATTATAGAACTTAAATGTCCAAGTTTTAATAACAACAAAAAGATTACAAGACATAAATCAATCAGGCAAACAGAAAACAGGACAATATGACTCACTTAAACATACAGAAATTAGTTGAAAGAAAATACATAGGAAGACTCAAAATAAATATCTTAAAGATAATCAAAGGCCTGAAGTAACTTAATTATTATTGACAATAATAGCATAATTGCATAAGAACAAATTGCAATTATCAATAAAGGGATAGAAATTTGTTAGAGGAACCAAAAAGAAATTCTGCAGCTGAAAAGTGTAATAACTGAAATGAAAAATATAAAGAAGGGTTCAAAAGTAGATCTGAGCCAGTAAAATAACCTACTCATTTGAAGACAGAACAACTGAAACTACTAAGCTTGACAGTAGAGGAAAAACAAAAACAAAAACAAAAGGATGAAGAAAAATTGGCAGAGCCTAAGGAACCCATAGGATACTATCAAGCAGACCATCATATGTGTTATGGGAATCCCGGAAAGTGAGAAGAGAGCCAGAAAAAATACTGAAAGAAGTAATGGTTGAAAACCTCCTGCATTTGATGAAAGATGTGACTCTACAGATCCAAGATGCTTACCAAACAAGTAGGTGAAACTCAAACAGAACTACCCAGAAACTCCTCATGAAAAATCCTGAAAATAGCAAGACAGAAGCAGCCTATCTAAGAGTCTCACTGGATGATGTACTTGAAGTGCTGAAAAAACCTATGTTGACCAAGAATTCTATGTCCAATAAAATTTCAAGAGTAAGGAAGTAAACCATTCCTGGATAAAAAGAAACTAGGGAAGTCCATTACCTCTAAAAGAAATGCTAAAGAATATCCTTCAAATTGAAATAGAAGTAAGTTAGACAGGCACTTGAAGACCTGAAGATATGTCAGACAAAGATTTTTAGTAATGAGATACATAAGCCACTATAAAAGCCAGTATTATTCTAATTATGCTTTGTAATCCTGTTTATTTTTTATGATTTGAAAAATTATAAAAAAACAGTTGTTATTCTATGTGACTAGGAACATTATATCTGACATTAATAACATAATTGGGTGGGGATGGAGCTGTTTTGAAGGCAAACTGGTAAAAATTCAAAATTCAATTATAATTTTAATATATTAAATAAAATCTCCATGATAATTATAAAGAAACCATGTATAGAATACTATATAAAGCAATGAAGTTAAAGATAAGGATTTGGAATCAGTTCTGCCATTGACCAGCCTTGTAGTTCTTGGTTGTCCACTTAACCTGAGTTTCTTGTTAACAAAAATGGGATTAATATCTTTAGCCCTGCCTACCTCACAGAAACAGAGTGAGGATCAAGGGATCTTATATAAGTAAAATGCTTGGTAAATTGTAACTTTCAATTGGGAATTTGGGTGATTGATAAAAAAATATGCTGTATTTGAATTACCATTGTGCTACTAGAACCTGCTATTCCATTGTCTATGATATCTGTGTTCATTCTCCTGACTCTTTCCATAATACAGAGGATGATACTACAGATAATGCTTCATAAATAGGAAATATCCTACTGTTCTAAATTATTAATTAAACATTCAGTTTTTAATTAGATGGATGTAAAAGTATTAGCTCAGGAGTTTTCACATATCAGTATTAATAATTTCTGAAGATCTTTCTTATAAAGAAGACAAAGCATTCATTTCCATCTCTCCTTTGTTCCAGCCACTGGCAAAACTATATGATACTGGAGTATATTTTAGAACTACTATTTTTCACCAAGGAGTCACAGGAATCCAATAGGATGCAATTAGTTTTTTTAGAAGACTCATAAAAGATCAATTAGAAATCACAGTACTAAATAAAGTTCGTAAATGATCAAAAACTCAGCATGGGAATTCTCAGGGTTATCCCTGAGTTGGATATGCTTGAGTCTAGGATGAACTAGATGTTACTAGACCTGGGTATGCCTACAGTGGGGTATGGTCCTCATGAAGCCGCCCTTAGAACTCTACCTGGGACTTAACATCTTCAAATACCCAAGGTGCCAGGGGCATGGCAGTACAAGCCTGTAGTCCCAGGACTGGGAAGCTGAGGTAGGAGTATCACTACAGCTTGAAACCAGCCTAGGTTACTTAGTGAATTCAAGGCCAACCTGGATGGCATAGTGAGACTCTATCTCACAAACAAAACAAAGCAAGGGAAAAAAGAGGTCACTATGACTGACTGAACCTAGAAATATAATTAGAACAGCTGTAAATGACTTGAGGATTTGTGATATAATTCTTAAAAAATATTTTAATGAAACCAATTTAAGGGCACAAATAACCGAGGTCCCCCCACCTGCTAAGTAATAAAGTTCCTGGTAGGAGAGATAGAGAAACAGTAACTTTGCCCTACAGTGATGAACAGTGGTTTCAGAGGCCTACATCTACTTTCCAACTTCTCACTGAAAAGCTGATGGTATTGTTTTCTGATCTACCCTCATAACTGCACAGTTCATGCTTTCTCACAGGCTGACTCTAAACACTAGAAGCCAAAATACAGTTCTACCCTAGGATAGCTAAGTAAAACCATTTACTGTGTCCTGATCACACTTCCTTCCCTAAGATGCCAAGGTAGCAACACAGATACCACCAAATCTGTGTATGTTAAGGAGAAATATAGCAATGGAAACCAAAGAGAATTCTCTGCATGAAGCGTGCTGACAAAGATGTGCTCTACTTTATGGTGGGGAAGGAAGTCAGCAATTGTATCAAAGATCCACCGAAGACAGGATAATGAATGGTTGGTTTGGGGAATCCAAACCACTTTGGCTCTGCTGGCCCTGTTTCAGAACTACAGAGAACAGTCTTTTAGCTTTGCAGGGTAAGGAAATCCTGTCTCCACATTTCATGTGCAGACCCTTAGTTAAGCCTGCTGACTGCAGTGCCATTTGCCCTCTGCGGTGTGAATCAATTCCTGGGGTAAAGTTCTGCAAGCTTTGGGCAGACAGACTCCATTCTCGCATCTTCTAGACCACTGGTTCTCAATATGTAGCCCTCGGCAGCATCTGTATCACCTAGAAATTGCCTCAGAAATGCAGAATGTCAGCTCCATTCAAACTCCTGCTATTCATAGATGCATGGGAGTTTTAAACCACAGTTTCTCTTTTGCTTAGTCCATTAAAATTCTTTGCCCTGGTCTGTGTTCCAGAAATGAAGTAAAACTCCTGCCCTATTTTTCTCCGTTGATAATAGGATATAAAAATCTTTTATCCATTTATTATCTTTTTTAAAGTGGAGCCTTAGAAGTTAATAGAAATAATTGGATATGTTTATTCTCCTTCTTGACCTGAACCCTAACTTGACTTCGAGTCCTTAAAGAAAACCTTCCACATGGGTTGTTCCCTTAGTGGGTTCACTGGGAACACCAATGTAGTCTTTAAGGAAGATTCAGCAGCATGGAAAGACTTCATGCACTGTTAATTCTGAATCCCCATGTGGAGGTGAACTGATGGAACTTGCAGGGAAGAAGCTGAAGAAACTGAATGAAGATCTGATAACGCACTAAAGAGACCTCAGAACTGCAGCTATCAAGGCCAGAGCATGTGGTTTCCTGGTAAAAGGACTTACCTGGCAGGAATGAGGCTCTGGAAACTCAGTATCATGCAAGTGGGTCTCTAGGAAATTTTCCAAGGATAGCATCACATACAGATTTCAAAACTGGCATAACTCAAATCGTTTACATGGAAGTAAGAATAATGTGTTTTCAGAAAACCTGTAGATGACTCAGGGGTTTTAGAGAAGACAAACAGGTACACCCAGGTGAAACAACAGAGCTGGATGTGAGATTCAAAAAACACGAGAGATTTATAAATGAATGCATATATATACACGCATACACAATTTTAAATGTTTGTATAACTGAATTTAAAAAATTAAATACTACAAGCAGACACTTTCCCATAAAAGGTTATTTATTCATGTCATTCCACTCAATTTTCTTTTTTTAAAGTGAATTTTCTAAATAGGTAGTTGGGGAGTCATCTTACATCATCCTACTCTAAGTCACTTTATATGCAGATACCATAGAAACATTCAGTTCCAGAACCAGCCAGGTGCTGTATTTCTGGAAAACTACCTCTTACCTGAGCCTAATTCAGATTTTTTTTCTGCATTCCTATAAGTTTTCAGAGTTACCTTCCATGTAGCCGTGGTCACTGGTTAATTCATCCATCTCCACTTTTAGAGACTAGCATTGGATAATAAGGTAGACACTACTGGCTTTCTTGCTTCAAGTTAAATTAGTCAAAATGATATGAAATTAAATGTTTGACTCTATAGTTGTAGTAGCTATACTTCAAGTGCTCAAAATTCACATGTAGCCAGTAGCTACCATTTGCAATGGTGTAGATACACAACATTCTCATTATCAGACAGGGCTCTGTACAATACAGATGTTCTAGATCAGGAACTCTCAAACTTGGCACTGTCAACATTTTCTGTCAAAGAGTTCTTTGTTACAGAATCTGTCTTACATAGTTTAGGATGCCTAGAAGTCTCTACTTTCCAGGGGTCAGGAGCATCCCTCCACAGTGGTAATCAAAAATGTCTTCCGACACCTACCCTGATCGAGAATCACCATTCCAGACCCTCAGCACCTTACTTAGCTCCATTTTCCACACAACCAATCACAATGCCTGGCAGACCACAGGGAATCAATTATCCTTAGGAATAAAGAAAAGAAGAGGAACAGAAGAAAAACCTAACAAGTATTTCTGCACTCTAATAAAGTCAAAGCTTCTCTAGTTAAAAAAGTCAACAATTCACTCTGCTATAGTTATTTTTGCCTAGAACATAAGTGAATGATAAACTACACTTGATAGCTTTTCGGAAATCCATAGTTGATAATCATCAAGGTGTGCGTGTTGCCTGATATTGATATAAAATTGAATCTCCTGTATACCTCAAGGTATTTCATAGATAAGGAATAGAGACACATGCTAGCATCTATTTGAAAACACATCTGTTTTCTACACTGATATGTGAAAATTTACCCAAATACTCTCCCCAAATTACCCCCTTTTCAGCCAATATTTAGAAAAATATTTGCCAAAAGCATTATTTTTTTCTATTGTTCTTCAAAACCAATTCCGTTTGTTTTACTTTGCCAATTGAGACACAGGTTTAATGTTTCCAAATCAGAAAGAACCAGCAAAGTTATTCAGTTAAGGGCCATTTGTAAATTGTTCCCTGATTGGCTACAAAGGCATTGCTACTATTATAGGATCAGAGGAAGGTAATAGCTTTCTTTCCTCTAAGTCATTCTATAGGCCACAGTGGCCTCCTGATTGCTAGGTTCAAGACCTCCTCTTCTGGAGCCCAAGAATCACTCAAAGCTGTGTCCCTTCTATCCAGGTGATGGGTGAGGCAAAAAACAAGAAGGCTTTGCACTCCAGATCTGCCTCTTTATCAACATGCCATTTCTCAGTCTTTTCACTAACATGAGGAATCAGAATAATGACAGCTCTTTTATCAGTGGATGAAAGGAAAGTATGAACTACAAAGCTCTAAACAGAATTTACCTAGGTGTTCTAGGTATGATTAATTTTTAGCAAAGGGACTAAGGAGTGAGAATTATGAATCCCAGGGGCAGCTCTTAGGGAAATAGGACTTAATAAAATAAAAACAAACACCGTAGAATGCCATATCACTCGGGAATGCGGACGGTTTTTGTTCCAACTTTCTGAGGATTCACCTGAACAAAGACATCCTACCCTTTCCAAGTCTTCAATGAAATCCTGAAAGCTCTTTAAGGATTTTGCAGGGATTCCTTGTTTTTAGAGCTGAAACAGCTTGTGGAGGTTATCTGCCAGGATAAGTGAGCAGACAGAAAATTCCAACATGCCACCAGGGCAGCCTGGCTCAGACCACACCAATCTCCTGAACAGGGTCTCTGTGCAACCATGGCACAAATCATAGGAAGCATCTGTGACCTCTGTCTGCCCAGTTCTATCTCTGTGCACCGTTGTTTCTACAATAAGTGATTCTAAGGAAGAGTTTCCTGACAGTCACAGAGGATCTGTCCCAGAACAAATAGCACAAGGTGATTTTTAAAATGTCCTCAGAAATTTAACAAAGGAAATCTTTATTATTTACATGGTTTGGCTAGCAGTAAATAAGGATTAGAGTACAGACTATGAAAACTCCTCAGCAGTTCATTTTATTTGTTGAACCTACAGTTCCAGTGATACTTTTTGTCTTGGAAGATGTGCAGATGCACAGGTGGCCACTCACTCTGAAGCACCTACTGCCTTAGTCAAACTTGCAGCAAGAACTGGATGCTTAGGGCAAAAAGCAGAAGAGGAAAGGTGAGGGTGAGAGTCATTCTCTGGGCTTCAAGAGAGTTCACCCTAGGAATGTTGGCTGGACGGTAGATGCTGCATAAGAATGAAAACTGGCTAAGAAAGGTCTTTCCATTTAGAAAGCCCTTCATGTGACAGGGACTGGGTTTGCTCTCTGCTGCATGGAGCTCTGCTGCCACAGACCTGGAGGTGTGAGGTATACAGTGAACTCTGTCGGGCTGTCTCTGTGGCCACCTTCCAAATCACACATTTCCCCAGCAAAATGTCCAGGCCACATGAGGAAGGAAGTCTTCGGCTACTGAGGCTCATTAGCAGCGCTGGGAGCGAGCACTGTCAGCTTCTCAGGGCTGGCCTCTGATCACTCATACAAAGGACGGAAAATCGCTGGTGCCGCTGGCCCCGTGCCCAGCTCCCCGGGCAGTGGAGCGCATGAAAGCGGCCTTTTTTATAACTGACACACTGGAGGAGGGCAAAGGGTGGCATGGACCCTCCGGCACATTAATCAGCAGGGGAATCAGCCAAACGTCACCTCCCGCTGGGCTTCACTGCCAAAACTACATGTGTCAGTGCCTCCCAGAAAAGAAAAGGCCCCAGAACAACAGCGGGCGCATCAAATGTCCTCCCTTCCTTCACATGGAAAGCTCATCTCTGAGGTGTCGGGGTAAAACCTGAGAACAGCATCTGTCCTCAGAGACCAGAGAGTGATTCACTATTTCATGGCACAAAGAGGGGAGGAGGACGCTGTAATAAAACTTTATAAGGTGAAATCTAAGTCCCGTGTGCAGTGTGCATTTTAAAAACTTTTTTTTATTTTTTGCCTTTTCTTCCCTTCCCTTCTCCTCCCCTTCCTGAGGGAACACAACACAATGTAATTAAATGGTAAATTACTTGAGAGAGAAATGTTTAGACTCACGATAAACTGTGAAGAAAACAAAATTTCACACCCCACACATTTTTTGGATGACCTACTTCTCCCAGGAAAGTTTAAAACCATAACAAAGGTTGTTTAGAGGATAATTTTCAGATGAAAGAACAGTGGGTTGAAAAATCTTTATTATTCAAGAGTAAGATAATTTACGGAGGCAGAAATTAACACTGAACCCAAGTTGTTCATTAAGTAAACAAAGTAAATTATGAGGCTGTTGGTTAGCTTTTTTCTGTTTCTGGGCACTAAGTGGGAACCATGTCCTCCTTAAAATCACAGTGCATACATCTCTCTGGGAATAATCTCCGAATTCTCACTCATTAACAAATGAAGACATCTACCCCAAAAACACAACTCAATTATCAAGGCAGAGCTCAGGTCTGGGCTAAACTCCACCAAAATTTTCAGAAGAAAGACTGCGGGTTAATATGTTAAGATGGAAACTCAGAAAGTTACAAATTTGCAGGTTAAAAGGCTTGGCCTGTACCGAAATTTAAACCAGCTGACATCAATTTCATCAATTAGCAAGAAACTGAAAGATATTCTACAAGACTTCATTAAGGGACCACTGAAGGTTAAAAAACATTTAAATCTAAGAGAGATTCCATCTAAAATGTTCTTAGTCGTTGGGGAAAAAAGTCAGGCTATTTTAAGATACTAATTTCCATCTGGCAGAGCAGAGCCAGACCTACAATAATGTGTTTCCCTGAGCAATTGCTCTGAGGTCCCAGGGGGCGCTGGGGGTTACGGTGTCAGCGTCACCATGATGCATCTTCTGTCTGCTGGCTCCAGTTGGGACCCGTCCTGTCTTAGTGTGTGACATCTATGTGGAGAGTCAGCAACTCCTTCTTTCATTAAGTAACAAAACACAACAAAAGCTTTTATTTACAGTGCTTTGGAAGATTTGGTTTAAGTACCAGCATTTGGTTTTTAACACACTTCCAACCTGAATACAGCATTACTCTGTTTCTAAAGATTCAAGGGTAATTTCTTATTAAATTGCATCATATGCAATAATTCCCAAATAACTCATTTTTTAAAAACTCAGACATTGGATTTATCGGGTTAAAACCTCAAAAGTTAACAAGGCATATCCTGAACTGTCTTCATGTAGCACCTGGAAAACCCCATCTGGCTTGCCCCTTCACCCGGCAATCAGGCAGGAGTCACATTCCTACTCCCTCACCGTCTTTTTTGATACTACCTTATACACACTATTTTGGCCTTGCCTCTTCAATTTAACATCTTTTGGAGTTTTAGTTTGATGGAGAATGTTCTTCTACAGTGGAAGTGAACAACTACAGATCTGTCATAATTTAATTTTTTAATTTGTTTCTCTATTAATGAGCATAGGCTTTTCACTTTGCTACTTCTGAAAGAAAGAAGACAGAGGGAAAGAAAGGAAGGAAGAGACAGAAATGAGAGGCAGGGAGGAAGGGTTAAATGAAAAAATGCTTTGAACTTTTAAATCTTGTCATTCTATTTGGTGGCTCTACCTCAACACATCTGACCAATGCGAATTTAGTTGTTTAGGCCCTTGAACTTGATGCATAACCAGTCTGTCGTCTACCTATTTTAAACATTAATGTATCCTGTTTTAAACTTTTATATTTTTAACAAGTGTTTATTGAGTGTCAACTCTGGACCACAAGTGGCCACTGGAGGTGGAAGAAGGGAGATGTTAAACATTGCTGATGTCCAGTAGTTTGTAATGTCACTAATAAGACAATGCAAGCACTTCAGAGCGCTGAAAGCAGGGTATGACCAGGTGTCCAAATAAGTTTCTGGAACTTAGAAGAGCTAAGTATACTAGTAAAGAACATGTTTTCCAGGCATGGTGGAGCACACCTGCAATTCCAGTGTAGGCATGTGCTGAGGCAGGAGGATCCTGGGTTTGAGCCCAGGCTGCATTACACAGAGCCATAGCACAATGAGATCCTGTCTCAAAACAAAATTAAAACAAATTTTAAAACTGTTTAGAATTACAAGAGTTTTGGCCAGAAATAGTTCAAAAAATAGAATCTGCCATGGTGTACTTGTTGTACGGTCCTGCAAGCTCTTTCAAGCCTCTTGAGGCTGTTTCTCCCTCCTCCCTCCAGGACTGCCAGAAGGAGCAGAAGTGAGGACATGCTCATTTCCCAGGAAGTGCTGGCCCCCAAAACATGACAGAGAAAAGAAAGAAAGTTCTTTCAGCAGTATGGGGATTGTACCCAGGGATTTGCCTGGAGCTACTAGTTTTTATTGTTTTGTATTTGGAGACTGAATCTTGCTAAGTTGCCCAGGCTGGGCTAAACTTGCAAACCTCAGCCTCCTTGTGGCTGGGATTATAGGTGTGCACCACCACACCAGGTGAGAAAGGAAGTTCTCCAATGTGGACCTGCATTGAATGGGAGAGGGAGGGTACCAGGTAGGCTGAGTGCTGATGTGGTCTGGAGGATGTGACCCTGCACTGTGTAGGGGACTGTCAGGCCCTCTTGAGGATAGGACATCAGTACTGGCTGAAGGACACAGAAGGGCAGGCAGCTGGGACAGGGTGCAGACCATCATGCTGAGGCAGGGTGCGTCCGGAGGGAGGGGTATCTGCACTCTGCCTCTTAGCAGGGGAAGCAAATTCCTAACTGGGAGGACAGCAGTATCCTGGTGGTGGGGTTGTGTTCAAATTGTGGAATTTTTATTTTGCTTTTACAGAAAATAAGTAAAAATTCAAATAAAAGGAAATATGTCCCTATGAACCAATAATAAACCTTATAATATATACATTTAAATTGCTAAACTGATGTCTTTTTAGGCTGGGTGATTTTTATAAGTTCTTAGACTTTTTTTGTATCTCTAAGTTAGATAATGAGTGCAGGATGGGGATATAAATATTTAAATAGCTGATTGTGAAGAACCACAAACATTTAAAAATATTTTTTATAACAGTAACTCTTAAAGGTATGGATTTGGTAATATAGTAGAAAGTAACATCAACAAAGAGGAGGCTATCAATTTAGTGTTCAAAAGGGTAAGGGAGTTTCCCTTTGCTCTATTTTTCTGGTATATATATATATATATATATATATATATATATATATATTTTTTTTTTTTAATTCTGCAGTGTCTTGCTAGCCCTGCAGATTCAACACTCATTCACAGTAGTTTTGTTGTGTCACTAGAAGAAAAGTCTAAAGCTGAGTGTGACTGCGACACAGGGAGCCAGCAGAGGCCATTGCAGTTTTGTCGAATCTCTTAAGTATCTGGAAAGTACAGATGTTCACCTTACAATAAAACTATCTATCTGTTTAGTGGCATGAAATCAACTACTGAATTTAATTCGCTGTAAGTTAGGACCACAAAGACAGCCTGTAAAAGGGAGATCAGCAAAAGTCGTCAATAACCTGTGTTTCTTTATGAAGTTGGTAGAGTCTGCCCCTTTTTTCCTATCACAACATATGCACTCTTGGAAAGGCCTTGTTCTTCTGAGCCAAGTTCTCCTTCTAACAGAGGACACCTGAATTACATAAATCTCTATCACAAAGTTACATTTTCTGTGCAGAGCAAGAGCTGTCAGGGAAAAGGTAATGAAGAAGAATAGCTTAGACAGAGGGATTTAATGATATCCAGCTGCTATTCCATGTTACTTGCTGATAAGACTTTGTTTTAACTTTACAATAGAGAAAGTTTGGGAAAAGTCTAAAAATTCATATGCAGGAAGTGGAAGCCTTTATATTTTCATTTGCTCAATTTCCGCTAACTTTTTCAATTATGTTCACAACAGGTTTAACTTTCAGAACATTCAAATGTGTCACTATAGGACTTTAAAAATAAAATTTAAGTTGCATTAAAAAGTGCAGAAATATTACACCTCAGGGAAAAGACATTTAGCCTATTTTGGCTCACCATGTGCAGATGGTAAGATAAACCAAGAAAAGCCTAGAGTTGTTCTGTGTTTACTATAACTGTATGCCTTTGCTGTGGTGATTTTCTTGCATTTACCAAAGGCCACGGAGTGCTGGAGAGAGCTCTTTGCTAACGGCATGCTTGGTAGCCATTTCTTTGCAACATATAGTAAGTTACTGTGAAACCAGACACATGCAGTCTTTGGAGAATGGAAACCCTGAACAAATTACATTTTATCAAGCTCAGATTCCAATACAATATGACCTTTTAGATTCCTAATCTGGTATTTGCATACAGGATGTGTAATGGCATTACTCAAAGTGCTCACCAGTGTGCCAGTCCTCTGTACCAAACTCTGAATTTTCTAGGGGTGGGCCAAGGTATGATTAACCCTTGCCTGGTGAAGGAGGCTTCTGGGAAACACTGTGGGGGCCACGCTAGCCTCACTGCAGAGGCTGAGCCTGTGAAATGTGAACACTCTCTTTGGGCAGAGGAGCCAAAGAGTTAAAGGGAAGGCCGATGTTCTTTCAGCCTAATGAAGCCTTCCTGCCGGGAGTTCCTTCCCCAGTGAGTGGGAAAGGCCGGGACACACGGCTGGGCTTTGTGCACTTTCCCACAGGTCTGGACAGGATCTGCGGCGCAGGATCTCATGTTCAGAGAGGAAGGAGACAAGGGCCTCACAGGGAGCAAACTGGGGGAGGGGGCGCTTTGGAGAGAAGCTCTGCTGGGCCAGGCTGCCAGCACCCTGCTCTCTGAAGGCTTGACAGAGAAATGCACCACTTTTTTTTTTCCCTTAAGGGCAAAAGGTGCTCCAGGGTCAGTGGCAGGTACCTGTCTGCCGGCATTTTATGCTATTGGTGCAAACCTCCCACAAGTTGAACTTAAGGGAACGTTCAGTCCTAGCAGGAAGTCTCCAGACACAGGAAAAGCTAATAAAACCAAAAGGGAGGAGGCTCTGCCCTCCTCCTCTGACCAGCCTCCTCCAACAGCTCACGTTACAAATTTGCAAACTAATTACTTAGAGCCAGACGTATTAAAAAATTTCCCTTTACAACTAAGCAAATATGGAGAGATTCAAAATATAGTACTTGGCTCCAGACTTAGATAAGGCTCTGAATTTAAAAGTCTAATTAAGGTGAATCCTGTTTGCCATGTAGTTCTCTCAAACACTAGCATTATTGAAATTACTCCTAACAACTTAATTGATTTAACCAATACCTCAAGTAAAGATCTTGCAGTAATTAGTTCAACCTGCAGAAGCCTGGGTATTAGGGGTGATAAGGTTTTCTATAATGTCTTTGGCTATTTTTTTCCACGTAAATTTATCTTTATGAAATTCTAGGTTTGACAATTTTCTCTACATGGCACCTACATAGCAGTGGAAATAAAACAGCAAAAACAGCCTACAGACTAACTTACACAGGATGATTTCTGATTAGCACTGAGATTGGGATAAGGAGTGAGGGATTCCTTTTCCATTTCATCCCGTTGGAGTCCTCTTTGGAAAAGGGAAAGGGAGATGGCAGCATTTCATGACTCACCCCCCTGCAACAGCATTCCAAATGTGATTTACTTAATATAGCCCTATAAATCACCTAATGCAGAAATAATCTCAAGATCTGCATGTAAACATAGCTATTAAGATATTACAATTACTCTGTTTGCTTAGTGTTCATAAGGGATATCTCATCTGAAGGTAAACAGCATTTTCCCTAAGGTGGGGCATCCAAAGTAGCGTCCAAATCACATGCCCGGCTGAGCGTGCTGAACTTAGGTAAAATACTGTGTTACCTAAGTACAAGTAGGTGACTGGGGATGGGACAGCTATACTTTTAGCAGAGATTATTCTACCCTCAGTTCTCTGTACTTGTTTGGAAATCTAATTCATCTAATTTCACTGCACCAGTTGGCAATTATTTATTCTAGAATTTTCAGTATAGAAAAAAAGTAAGCATGTCTTTTTGACTACATGTGTTTTAGAGATTTTCTCAGTGCCAGCTGCAAGGCATTTATTTTTAAATAAAAAGTGAGCCAGGGGACCTAGATATGTATTTTGGTAATTCTTATTTTTGGCTCATATTTTTTAGTGTAGTAATCTGTAACTGTAAGCAATCATCCTCCCGATTAGGACTGAGTTAAAAACTGTAAACCACCTACAATTACTAGCATGATCCCTAACCTCTCTAAGGTGGTAATCCAGTATTGGTTGTTAGCTGTCAAATTTATTTCCCTTTGGTGAAATATACCCTGGATTTAATTAGGAGTCATTCTTGATATTTTATGGAGCTGATCCCAAGAACTGTGGCTTTGACATTTAACCCCTGACCCTTAAATATTTACCAGCTTTTAAACTGGTTGTGTACAATTATCCCTTCAAGTATATCTCAGATCTATCATTTTGACCACTCTAGTCAATACCAAGTCAGATGCACTATTGCAACTGGTGTTCTAATTTTCACCTTGCAAGTGGAAATGAGATCAAGTTGTTCTATGGTGAGCCCCATCAAAGACAAAGCATCTACTGCTCTATGCCAACTGCTGCAGGAGCAGGGTGGGCTCCCAGTCAAGAGTCACAGTGACAATGGTGACAAGCAGGAGGCAGGTCGCATGGATGCAGCTGCTCTTTAGGCACTGGGCAGCCCACCATGCCTCAATGGGAGCCTTAAAATGAAGCTCCAACTCACAATCTAGAAAGGAACATTTAAGAGCAATTTCCCTCAGTTTGTTGGAAGTCAACTTTACTGAGATATGGCTTAGAAAATGTATTTGCTTAAACCTCCCTGAGTTTTCCTAGGTAGTAGCCACCTTAATAGAACACTGCCAGGAAGGGATTTTATCTCTTTTACCCTAGCATAAGAAAAAACTCTCATGGCATCTAACACAGAAAACTAGTGCTCTTCAGATGCTAGAATTTTAGAAATGTATTTCAATTTAAAAGACTGAGGAAGAAAAGGCCCTCGTCAGGTAATATCCAAAGTCAAAAGGTAAGCAGATGCTGGGTGCTTGCTGTACACTCTGCAAGACCTCTCAAGGGAAGGAAGGCCCAGCGCATCCTTGCTTCTGGGCAAAGACACCCGCCATTGGCTCCACTGTCTGGCTGCTCCCAGACACCAGTGTGCCACACACAGCAGGTGCTCAAGAACTGGAAATAAACCTAACGGTCTTTTAACAACGCTTCCAGAGGCAAACACACCTACCAGAAATGACAGCGAGGCCTGTGCAAGCACCAAGAAAAATATGACTGGAAGTGAAAACAATCAGAGCCAGAAAAACAGAAGCCTGTGCCCTTGCTCTCCCTCCCAGCCCCACCCTGTCAGAGGAAGAGAAGAGAACAGGAGATGCATTTGCTGCTAGTGGGGATCCCATAAGCTGAGTCTAATTAGGGCCAGATGCTGGCTTTTGGCTACCTTAAGAAATGCAGCCTGGGTCAGCGGCACTTCCACGCAGAACACCAGTGGAGGCTCCGGGCTCTGGGGGCCAGCTGGCCCACAAGCCTGCTTGCTGAAGGATGCCAAAGCTGGTGTGCAAGTCAGCTGGGGTTAAAATGAGAAGCACCACACACTGTGTGGTCCTCAGTGCAATCCCACGAAGTGTGTGGGGCTGGGTAAGACACCTTGGTGGCAGCCTGGTGCCTCTTCCTCCTCGGTGAGGTCACCTGCCTCATTACCCAGTGCCCCTGTGCAGGGTGGGCTGATCTCTTTATAAGCTGATCTCTTTCCTGTTTTCCCAAGGATGACACATGGAGAAACAGCATGCAGAATTCAAGTCAGACATTTAACATTCCCTGGATTTTTTTTTTCTCAAAAACTTTAGTAAGTAATGTTTTCGGATGGGAAAAGATCCTAAGTAGGAAAAGAATAAGGCTGATAAGTCATGGGCATTTATCTTTAGGGAGTGTTAAAGTGCTGGAAGTGCTAAAAAAGAAAAAAAGAAGAAAGAAAAGATCTCCCTTTCCCCTAATCTGCTTTCAGAACATCCTGGAATATTTCAAGGCGTTCCTTGTTCTCAGTTTGGTCTTAGTTCAAAGGTGAATATTTTGTGGGGAGGATGCTGACTAAGCATATTTCAGGCATTTATAGGAAACATGACACTGGAAAACAGTATGTTTCCTCCCAAAGCCTAAACACAAAATGAAACTTCTATGGAGCTCAACAAATTCATAAGTAGCTGGTATCCAAATGCTGAGGTTTCTGAAGTGGCTGGTTCTTAGTAAAGATCAGTGTCACAGCAGAGCCATTATTCACCTAAACTCTGTCCCAAAGCTAAGAAAGGGGAAGATGTGCAGATTAGGATAGGGCAGAGAATTAACAACATTTTACATATTTGTCCCTATTTTGGGGGCAGCATCACTGCCACACAAACGTCTTCCCTGGTCAAGTAAATAGAGGGGTGTGTGTAGGTTCGGTGTAGAGAGGAACAGTGGCAGATAATGACAATGGGTGCTAACAGGGGGAAGGGTTTGGGGGTTGGAGGATGGAGGACTGTGTAGATTATCACTGGCCCCATTCTCTTCACCTCCTGATATCCTGCTGGCCAGGAGCCCCCACGGTGCCACCGGAGGTGCTGCTCTAAATACCACTTCCTCTGCATTCCCCCAGCACTGTCTTCAAGGACTTCCTCCTATCTGCTCTGGATACTACTCTGACTCAAATGGCCTTCAAACTTGGGTGTGACATGCACAGACTCTTCAAGACTCAACATGAAAGCCCTCCTCCAAGAGACCTGAGCTGGCTTTGTCCAGGCGGCCAAGGCTGTTGCTGGAGCCTTCTCCCTTCCTAAAAGAACACCAGCACCATCTGGACATCCATCTTCATGCCTGCACTTTATGGGTGCTTCCCAAGGTGAAGCCCAGAGCACTCCTACACCCCCAACCAGGAAACCGCCTAGGCAGGCATGCATAGCCCAAGCCTAGCCAGGCAGCTGGAGAGGGACCTGCTGAGGGGCTCTGGCAAGGCCCTGGGATATAGCTTCCTTCCTGTAGATGGAGAAGACTGTAGCCCCAACTGCTCTTGGCCACTGGCCTGCAGTCAAGACAGTCTGGGTCCTGGACAATGCTGGATGGCCAAGAGGAAAGCCCAGCCTCCCTCTGAGAGTCACCATACACATATCCTATGGGTATGGCCAATGTGACTCAACTTTCTGCAGTCAATAAAAATGTCCTCATTATTTTTCGGTGAGGTATGAGCTGCCAAATAGTTCTTGCTTTTAAAGGTCCCTGTGACATACAGAGAGACTCATGGTATGTGTGTTTAACAAGGAAATGCCCAGCTACCTGCATGGTGTGGCAAAGCACAGATGAGCCCACACCAAATACTCATACCCAAAAGGTCCCTTAGAGTGAAGCAGGTGACAACCTCCAGCAGGCAGGACCCTTTCTGCACAGAGGAGGTGACACTCATGTAGGTCAAAAGGAGACATCTGTCAGCCTGCTGGGTCTCTAGATTCTTATATTCAAAGACAGCCTACATCAGTGCACAGTAAGGTGGGGAAACAGCAAGACCACAGAGACCAGGGCTCCCCCCATGCGGGGGGTGTTCAGGTAGAACACACAGTGGCTGAGCACAGGGTAGCTTCCTGTCACTGTCAGGCCCCATCCCAAAGGTCCTTCCCTATAGAAGGGAGGGGAGAAGACCTGGGGATGCTGCCTCTGCAGCTGACAGGGAGCTGAGCTGTTCATTCAGTAGTCACAAGCGCGGATTCACCTACAGCAGCGTTGTTCTCATCCTGTTCATGGGTTTGTCTTCAATGCAAATATACAGGCAATCCTGGCAACAGGATTGTTATTCACAGGAAATATAACAGACAGTGAGCACTGGATTAGGAGTTTTATAGATGCTATAGGATTTACTTCTCACAATAATCCAGCTTGCTATAGCTCATTACCCTCAAAATCCACCACTGATTAAATGGTTGAGGTGGGGACTGAACGTACATTTGTCTTTAAACTCATGTTTTTGCCAATATAATGTGTTACTGAAAGTAGAATGACTTTTTCTCAAATCAGAACACTAAGGAGAACCCATGAGAAACAATAAATGGACCAGATGCACTTTGCCCACATATCTGATGCTCACTCTTGGTCCCAGAGAATGCTCAATGGGTATGAGACATCACAATGTACCCCATATGTACATGTGTGTGTAAGTACTATGCATCAATAAAAAATAAAATACTATCTATCAAATCTATCTACTGCTAGTGATCCTAGGGATTGAACCCAGGGCCTCTGCACAAAGCTACATCCCCAGGCTTTTTTATATTTTATTTTGATACAGGGTCTTATTAAGTTGCCCAGGTGGGGCTTGAACTTGTGATCCTTCTGCCTCATCACTCCCAGGGTGCTAGGATTATAAGTAAGCATCATCACATCCAGAAAATAAAATTAAAAAAGAAAGAATGAGTATTACAGCAAATGTACCTTAAATAACTTTTACCTATGTCAGAATTAAGTTTAAAATTCTTGGCATACATACTTTTTCCATTTAGCTTGAGTTTTCCTAAAACTAGTAACAGTCTTCCTTATTGGAGAAAATATTTCAAAATTTTGCATAAGGAAAAAAAAGAGCTTTTGTCCTTTTTCTTGAGGAATCTGAAAAAAAAACTGATTTTAGTGTTCTTTTTGTTGTTTAAATTTTTTTTTTTTTTTTTTTTTTTTGCCTTTTTGAGACAGGGTCTTGCTATGCAGTTCAGGCTGGCCTTGGGCTCACTTTGTAGCCCAGGCTGCTCTTGAACTCGCAACAATCCTCCTACCTCAGCCTCCCGAGTGCTAGGATTACAGGAGTGCACCACCATGCCTGGCTTTGTTTAAAATATTTTGAACTGCAGTTAGAGCAAAGAAAATAACAGTGAAAGCTGTGTATAGTGTGTGGAGCAACTTTTAGTGACATTAATACATGAAAGCACATTTCCAAATAACTTGTGGCCCAAGTCCAAATACATACTTCTATAAATACATTAACTTTTCTCAGACAACTTCCTCTAAGTGGGAGAAATCAGCAGGGAGAACTGTGTTTGTAACCTAAAGGCAATGTTCCTTTTGTGGATGGGTAATAACTACATGAAGTGGGTCTCTTCAAATGAAATGGGAATTCAGTGGCAGAAGAAATCTTTAGGTTTTACTGTAACAGCCAGTAAATGTTGCTAAAGCTCAAAGCATTTAAATCATGGACTCTTAATTTTTTTCTCATGTTCAAAGTGATTGTAAAATGAGACTCTGGTTACAGAAGAAAACTAGAAACATCTGAAATAATGGCAAGACAAATTGTTTTCATGTCACAGGCATTTTACAACTGAGATTGAGGCAATTTGTCAGCGTCAACATCGGACCCTGCAATGCTGTCCATTGCACACGAACAGAGGCGACTCACAGGAGTGAATTAATGGCAGAGAGCTAATAGTGTCTGCAGGCTGGTGCACTGCCCCACGGTCACAACTGCACTTCAGCTCTTAGTGGAAGCAAAATACAAAGAGATGCTCTGCACTGTTTATCCACCATGGAAACAGTTACAGCCACACACACACGCACGGCACATGCGTATCAATGCAAACACAGATCTCACTGAAAATGCACACATACAATTACAGCAGAAGAGTGCCCCAGCCATGCTTGCTAGCTAACCACTTCCCCGCTTGTTAACACTACATGCGTGTCTGATCGGGGGAGTGCTGGGGCATCCCGCGTACGTGAGACCTCTGGCTCGTCATCACTTACTTACTCCAGCCTCAGCCCTTACCACGGCCCCTCCTTACAGTTTTAAACTGTGCTCCAGGCACCCCTTTCTGAACAGCATTAAGTCCTCCTAGCAATATCCACGCACGGTGACACGGTAAAATCAGCCTGAAGCCCAGGCCTACAGTGTTAGTCCCCAGGAAGCCACTTGTCTTGTGGTCTTCTTGGTAACAAGAGGTGGGCAGCCAGGTGAGAGTGCCAGACACCAGGATTATTAAAAAATCTTTTTTTAAGAAATTTAAGATTGCAAACATGTGTCTCTCTACTGGATCATTCAAACTGCAACTTGCATTCTGGAAAATCAGCACTGGGAAGGCTGAGCATGGTGCAAGAGGCACCATGGAAAAGTAGTGCAAATGGGACGCAGCCAGAAGCAGGGGCACAGCACGGTGTGGCACGGCCCCAGGAGGGCAGCTAAGCCGATCGTTTCACAGCTCCCATCCTTTAGGGTGTATCAGATTCAGCATAGCTCCTACTAAACCAAGAAGGCAGAAACTCTGGCAAAGCATGATGATGAGCATTAAAGCAGAGGTACCTAAGATACAGAAACAAAGCAGATAAGGCAAGGCATCATGTTACACACCTGTAATCCCAGTACTTTGGGAGGCTAAGGCAGGAAGATCACAAATTTGAACCCAGCAGATACAACTCAGTGAGACCTTATCTCAAAATAAAAATGAAAAATAAAAGGGTTGCAGATGTAGCTTAGCGTAAAGGCCCTGGGTTCAATCCTCAGTATTAAACAAAAAAAGAAGAAAAAGGCAGAGGAGCTCATTTTTGATGCTAGAGATGTCTTTAAGAAGCACCACCATATATATTTCGTTGGAGACAGGGTAAATATTCTTGGAGAACTCTAAAATGTGGGTGAGAGTCAATGGGGGTACCAATGAAATCTCTGATCTTAGCAATGTTTAGAGGCTCAGAGTAGCAGAAGCCTCTCCAGTCTGTGGTTCTTAAATTACATCAGCTGAGTAATCTAAGTCCGCAGCAAGTCTTTTTCTGCGTCTCCCATGCTGCCTACTATTCTCCAGCATGCAAATCTCTGTATGTCCAACACAGAACTCGGGTTCTTTTCTGACTATGCATCAATCCTAAGTTTCTTAGACAGGAATGCAAATACTCCTAACACCACACATGCCCTTAGAAGAAGGGTGTAAACCTTGGAGCCATTCTGAAACCATCCTTTTCCTCTGGCCCAACAGTAGTACTTGGTGAATTCTGCAGTGCCCACTTAGGCAATATCTCTAAGCCAAGGTTGAAATTCTACTTTGTATTGCTCTGGGTATTGGGTTAACCAAGAGAGACAAGGTCTCTCAGTGAGGGGGGCACAGTCCCTGGGAAAGGAGTGCGTGGAGAGGGGAGAGAGTGCAGGAACATTCATGGAGAGGAGAATGAGAAACCATCCTTGTGTTGGGGAGGCATCACTGAGGCAAGGACACTGAAATGAAAACTGGAAATTGCATGGTGGAGGGCAGTGGTTGTCGGGGCACTGCTGTTAGTTTGATGCTTTTGAAGTCCACTGTAAGCCATGCCAATGTCCAACTGTCCCCCTGACAATGGAGTGACCTGTGGACTTCTCATCCCTGTGCTTAAATTCCCCATGACCAGGCCCGGTCTGTCTTGTCATCTACTGCTTGCCGTGAGTGTGGGATGCTGGGGTCAGAGTAGAGAGCTCCACTGCCCAGTCCCGCTCACAGCCCTACCTTCTGGCTGCCACACCTCTGCTCACCAGCCTCTTCCAGCTGGACGCTCAGTGTCTAGGTGTACCCTTCACACTGGATCCAACAGTACCTCCCTATGAAACCTCCCTTGGGTCCCTCACAGCCAGCTGCACCCAACTCCTCACAGTATCACTGGAAACCACTTTATCCTTTCTCTGAACACCTGACACTGCTCTGGAGCCTGACTGCTCTCTGCCTGGGGCCATTTATGCCATCTGACTTAACCCTCTTCCCTTATTTCTGAGTGCCAACCGTATGCTCAGAAAACCACTATATACAAACACTGGAGGAAACATGGTAAATCCCATTTTCAGCACCATGTGCTAAGAAAGACCTTTCAGATATGGGATGGGAATGTCCACAGGGCAGGGCTGCACAGGGCTAAGCTAGGGAGAGGTTTGTGACAGAAACAAAAATTTGCAAATAAGCAGATGCAGCAGACGAAAGCCCTGGTGCCAGGTGTGTATAAAGTTTGTGAGAGGCTGTGGGAGAGGATGGCAAACAGTATGCTACTTTTAATACCAGAGCAGATTTCTCCACAGCAGCATTACTGACATCTTGAGCTGGATACCTTGCTGAGGGGACTGTCCTACAGCCTGGATGCTTACAGCACCCTGGCTTGTGTCTTTGCACCTGTCTCTCCCCAGCCACCGCAACCCCAACCCCAGCCCCTAGTTAAATGTTCAAATGCCTCCTAGGAGGGAAAACTACTACTGCTGGAGAACAACTGGCCTAGATCCATAAAGGTAGGTTCTTTTTTCAGTGCTTTAGTCCCATGCTGACTGAACTGCTATGCACTCAGTATACATCTGTTATATATAAGAAACACTGACGGCCTACAGTGATTCATAAATATTTAATAAATAAATGAGAGAAATTGCTACATTTCAAGGAAAACCCTGATAATATAAAACCTCGAGGTTACTACATGAAATGATCACTGTAAGAATGTAGATCAAACAGTGTGACCATCATATATCTACATGCCACATGTGCTAATGTAAAAACAGCACAGGGCAGGAAGGACTTAGTGACTTGTGTCTATGATAATCTTTCTTGAAGTGCATGACAGGGGAAGAAGCAAACAACACTGATTTATTTTCCAGACCTAGAAAATGAAAGACAAAAGTTTATTAGCATGAACTCATTAAGGCTCGTTATTTGCAACTGGCTCGTGAACACATAGCAAATGCTCTTAAATTATATGGAGTAAAATATTCTGTCACTGCAAAACCAAATCACAGAATCAGTGATTCTGTAGCTTTTCCCTGCATTTAACATTTCCAAAGCTCAATCCTACTCTGCAGATACACTATAAGATTCACCCTACCATCTCCTGTCAGCAGTTCAGACGGATGCTCCGCGCCGAGTTACGTAAAACAGCAACACCATCAGGATTACTATGACATGGTTTTGCAATCCCTTCTCCCTAACAAAGAACTTTTCAAAACTCTTTTGCAGAGCTAGAATTGCTCAGAAAAAGTGGGTGTTCTTTGCAAAATGTGAAGTATGTTTTTCACAAGAAGGAAGTGAAGTCTGAAAGAGCTTTTGTACCCAAAGACATTCACTGCACGCAAAATACCATTTGTGCCCCCGCAAATGATCTTTGCGTGTGGCCAGGTGGAAGGTCAGAGACACCCTCTCTCTCCTATGCATCTTCTTCCCCATCGTTCTCAAGCAAGCTTCTGGGCTTTCTGCTAACCACCTCCAAATAAAGGCAAGAACTGGCAGCAAACAGATGGCCACATTTTGGAATAGTTTCTTCCTTGTGCCAAGCTGCTATCGGGGGTAAATACATTCCCAGACTGTGTCAAAAGTGGGCTCTTTTTGCTTGAGTCTCAGTGTCTGTTACCCTGGTTGTGTTCATTACAAACTCATTACTGAGAATTAAGTGTCAAAATACATGTGTTGGTGAGGCTCTTCTGCCTACACACAGTAAAACTTTTATCTTGGCCACCAAATACTGCTTTTTATCTTTGTCAGTTTTCAATTAATTTACAATGCTGGTTTGTTTATCAAAACTGGAAATGAGCCAGGCCTTCAGAGTATTTGATGAGCTTTACAATAACCCTGAATGCACCTGTTAATTTTGCCTCTGGGTAAACAGTTAAAACCTCCTCAGCTATTTCCTCAAATTGGGTGGAAACAAAGAACATGAGATTAAAAAAAAAAAGTTAGATTAGGGAATTGGAGATGCATTAATTTAAAAGGGGAACAGGGTCAAACGAGGGCTAGGAGGCTAATAAGCACAGAGCACACAGCAGAAAAGCTCCCAGCAGGGTAAGAGTTCACTCAGTTTATCCGGCGATCTATTCCAGACGCAGTCAATGATACATTATTGGATCCAGACCCGAGAGTGCTCCCTCAGACCCACCTCGCTGAAGTGTCACTGCCTTCCCTTTTAGAAATATTGCTATTACCCAAACCTGTTCACAGGGCGCGCTTACTCAGCTGGCAGCCCACTGACTTTTGTTCTTTATGATGCTCACTCTCGCTCCCCACTCCCCTCTCTGCTGTGGGAATTAGGCATAACAACCACCATGCAAACCGCAGAACACCCAAGTTGATCCTTCTCAACGAGAATTTTAGTGCTTTATTACACGGAAAGCCAATCCCAGGGATAACAGACTATAAACAACAGCAAATGCTCTATCGAGCAGGCTGTGCGAGGTTAAGGACTTGGAGAGATTTACTAGAGGAGCTGTGGGTGGGGCCGCCCATCAATCAAACACTCTTTTGTACACAGTAGATAAACGTTTTAGAAAAGAAGAATGGAACATGAGACATTCCGGTTAAGATGTTTAGAAAATGTTGATGTTTATTCCAAACAGTTAGTGGGAAAGGCCAGGAGATTAAATGTAATTAAGGTTGTCTTCTCTCACATTTTAATTATTATTAATGTGGAGAATTGTAAGACTGAGAAGACACAGCATTTTATTGCAACAGGAAGTAAGTTTTAGGTATTTGCTGATAACATTTCTACATTTAAATATTTAAATGCACTTGGCAAATAATAATGTACTCACAGTTAAGAGGTTTACTGGAAACAATGTGCTTATAAAGTCAGGAGCTCCCTGCCCCTGGAGCTGGTTGCATGCAGGCATCTACACTGTATAGCAGGCCAGCATTTAGTGAAGGACTGGGTTTGTAGGGTTGTACCTATGGGTCAACTAATGAGGAGGAGAACACCAATACTAACCTCCCGGAGCAATCCCTTCCTCTGGACCTGCCCAATGAACACCCTATTTTTTTTTTAAATAATAATTATATAAAAGAAAGCTGGGCAGGAGATGTAAATCAATAGTACAGTGCTTGCCCAGCATGCTTTGAGGCCCTGGCTTCACTGACCAGCACCACAATAAAAACACCCCTCCAAAAATGGGACTGAGAACTGTCCACAACACAGTGAATACTTTTAATGGCAACAGCACCTTTTATTTAGGGAAATTCACACTTTCAAAGGGGACACAAAAGATGCAGCTGGCCCTGGAGATCCCAGAGCCCGTCCACATGTGCAGTGCTCTCGTCCCTCAGGCTGCTTCTGTGTCTGCACTGCAGCCTCCTCCACAGCAGCTGCAGCCCTGCGGCACGAAGTCCCGGCCTGTGGTCTCAGAGTGCTCCTTGGGGGACCCCGATGCCCACCCCAAAGCCACGCTCAGGTGCCACACAGCAGAGTTTCGGCTCACTCGGGGGTGGGGTGGGGTGAGGACTCTGGCAAAGTCTGTCCTTCCCTGCAAGCCGCAGGCCTGGAGGCCTGCCCAGTGCCTCCTAAAGGGTAGGATGCATAGGAGGTGTGCCAGGAACCTGAGGCCACATGGTAAGTCGGCCAGGGCTTCTTCCGGCCACAAGCTTTCACGTGCATTTTTGTATCTAAAGAATTCAGCTTTAAAAAAAAAAAACTTAATAAGTAAACTCAATAACAGGGGTGAAAATATATGTAGAAAAACTTCAGTGCCCTTCTCATTTCACACAGTGATGCATTTTCTGCCTTCTGCCAAATGCTGAACAGTTTAAAAGAACTATTTTCACCATTTTTTAATTTCCCACAAGCTTCCCCTTCATTAAAAAGATGTATTTTATAATAATAATGATAATAATTATTATTATTATTGTAGTGCTGGGGATGGAGCCCAGTCTCACACTGACTGATAGACAAGTGCTCTGCTGCTAAGCTGCCACTCTGGCTCTTCCATCATTTTGCTTTAATAATTAAGCACTTTATTTGGCTTCTCAATTTGTCTCTTAACTCTTCTTAGTAAACCACTTTGCCCTATTTTTCGGTCCTGCAAGTAGTGGAAGGACTGTGGGATCAGCCTGGTGTCTGCGTGTCACTTGGGGAATGCGGCCTTTCTGCCCTGTTGAGAGGAAGGAACGCCCATGGGCCTCAGTAAAGCTCCTTCCAGGTTTTTCTTTCCTCCTCACCAAGCTTGCACAGGAAACTCTAAAGAGCATCTGAGACATACAATATTGCCAAGACCATGCACAAAGCACCACGCCTTTTTAAAATCAAAGATTTTTCTCAAGACTATATGAAGAGGGAGGGAGAGAGAGAAAGGGGCAGAGAGAGGAAGAGAGAGGGCATTTGCGTGACAGTGTGTACGGGGCAAGCAGAAAACATTATTTTAAATTAGACCACAGTGAACTGGTTACTTTACTGAAGAGAACACTCAAAAGTGGGCAATTGTTTGAGCAGTTCAGGATCCAGCTGATGCAGTTGGAGGGTGTAACCAAAGGCATTATTATCAGTTTGATTTACCCCTATGTGATCAAACCTACTAATTCAGTTTAGAAAATCTCCTGAGTTGAATGAATGAGTCATGCATGCAAGGTGTATTTTTTTATTTCCCCAACACTGACACCAGTGCCAACTCCTTCCCTACCTCAGTCCTCTGGCACTATTCAGAGGCAGACAATGCCACCACTGTTCTCCGAGCATGGACACGGTCAGGAGTGGGATAATATAATGATGCCATTGGAAGCAAGGCTAACATTGTGTCAGCATTTCCATTATAAAAATCTCTTTTCAAGTATTAATATCTCTGTTGTAAAAATTCACACCCAGGCAAAATTTTGGGGCAGAAATGATTTCGTTATGTAAAACTGGAAAATACGTTTGTCTTAAAAGTCTTATTTTTAATAAGCACCAATTTTTCATACACAGACATGTGATAAAAGAACCTAGAGAAAGACAAATGTGTATGTGTATTTGGGAGGGATCTGGGCTCAAGCTACCCAACAGGTTTATATTACAGAAATCAAGGGCAAAAGTACCCTGCACAAAATTGAGATTTCAGTCTAAAACAGTCAGATTTTTGTGGTTGGAAACACTGAAACACAACCATCTAAACAAAACTTCAAGTATCTTCTGTTAATGTTTCCTTCCAGGGCTATCTTGATGTTTTCTGAGCAGTGGTTCTCACCTGGGAAAGACTGTCTCTGGAGGGGTTTTGGCAACATCTGGAGACGTGTGTGCCTGTCACACTGGGGTGGTGCAGTGCTGCTCTGGGCAGGGGCCAGGGTGCTGCAGAACACAACACCTGGAGACCATCGGCCTGCTGCAGAGCTCCTTGGTCCACACAGCAGCACCCAGGGCACAAGGCTGCATGCCACACAGCTACCTCCTGGAGCCCCAAGTGGTCATGTATTTGTTGCTTCTTTCTGTTTAAGATGGGGTAGGACACACTTCAAAATCTCAGGCTGATTACCCTGGAATGTTTCCTTTATTATCAGGCTTTCCTCCTAAGGCGTAGCTGCTTTTAAAGAATGGAGATAAACAGAAGAAGAATGAAAAGGAAGATGAGCAATAGTGCTCTCTGCTTAAGAATTTTTGCCTTTTCCTTACAAAGTTTCAGGAGCTGAGGGCTAGAGTATTCGGCCACCTGAAAATACTAAAGTGCTTCCCCTAGAGCAGGCACTGCCTTGGCACTCAAGTATCTTTCTTCTTTCACTCTGCTTATCTATGACAAATGCTTGGCTACACCCAAATCTTATCTATCTGTTACATCAGCCATACTGCCTCCCCACTTAGTGTCGGGGAAGCTATCAGGTGACTCCAGGTACCCTGGTGACCTGCCACAGGAGAACACAGGCAGAGCACAGACCAAGACTTTACAGCACAGCATCAGCTCTGGCTTCACCATTAGTCAACATCTCCAGGTGCCACTCATGGCTCAGACCATTAATCAAGGAACGAAGTCTTGGTGAATCAAATTCCAACTCCGCTTTCTTCTTGTTTCTGTCTTTTTGAAGAAAGAAGGCCTGTGTGGTAAGTAACGAGTACAGAGCAAGACACTGAAGGGCAGGCAAGGATTTATTATCAGAGACCTATTCTAACACAGAAAAGGATCCAGAATTCACAAATTCAGGGATGGTTGGCAGCGCACCCCCAAAGTGTCACAGCATTATATGATACCTGAGTTTGTTATCTGGACAGTAGCTTAGTTACTTTTGTTAAATAAAATGCAATCTGACTGACAAGAGACCTAGTAGGAGATTAATATCTAAACAATAAAACACACAAATTCACAGTATCAGAAATGGAAACTAAAAATGGACTTTAAATTTAATTTTCTTACTAATTTGAGGACCAGCAATATCTATTCTTTTCTACTTATTACTATACAACACACTTACACATAAATGTGTGGGTAGATGGTTCCACACAAGCACATGATGGTGAGATTTTGGAGACTAAATTCATAAACATACATACATATACACTGTGCATTTGTGGACCTAGTCTCTCAACTCCAGAATCTATCTGCAGTAATGTCAACACTGCACAGAATTCTAACTGGCTGAACAACAAACATCTGAATATTTGGGAAAATATAAACCTCTTTGTGAGTGCACAGAATGTATCTTGGAGTTACAGCTGTGAGGACCAAACATGTAAGTTGTTGGTGGTAATGGAGACAATGATGGTATAATGTGTGCTGGATATATCTCAACTATTTTCACCACCTGGTTTTGTCGAGTAAAGCTGCTGACAATGAAAGCCTTCTTTATAATTCACCTGGGCCTACTGCCATGTCAAGAAATGCGTACTCTAACCTACCTGTGGGAGGCTGCCTGTATCTAGTCCTTCTTACAACTCAGCACCTACCCTCTCTCCCTTTACTTCCATAAATCAGAGAGCCCTCCTGGCCCTCACAACATCATCCACTACCACATGGAGGGCCAAAACATGCCACTGATGTGCATCAGCTCTTCAAATGGCTGGGTGCCAACCTCTGTGCCCACTTTGCATTCTAACAGTCTGCAGCTGGAGGGGACCCCAGTCACTTCATGATGGGGATGCCCGGACTCACTCAAGACAGGCCGTCCTGGCAGGCTGCCCAGAGCATGACAGCTGATGGCTTATTTGGATGAAATGCAACAGAGCACAGCCTCTCCTTGCCAACAGAGGTCAACACATGGGAGGCTCCAGCCTGCACCCAACCAGCAGCGTAGATGAGCTCAGCTCGGAGAAGCTCCTAAGCAGGCTTACTGTTCTGCTGTTTCTTTCTAGGCATTTTATCCCTGAACCTCTGCTTCTCCTATAGCCACATGGATGTCAACAGGCTATTCTTTATGCCCATTTTAAAGGTAAGGAACACCATTCTGTGCAAGAAGAAAGAGGACAAAAATGTTAAAAGCCATTCCTGGGAAACACCTTATGAATTCCTGAGCTTTAGATGGCATTCATAATCTATGAGACTGAACAGATGAAATGAGTTCCAGAATGGAGAGCTGCACACACACTAACAGATTCCTGCCTCTCTCAAGAGCTACTGGTCTTTCCGGAGGGAATGTGCATACTACACACAAACACACCTGCAGCACCAGCTTTCCATTCTACTTTGTCCTTGTCTGAGATACCTCTGAAAACACTCACTCCATGACCAAGGTATGAAGTACAATGGAACATGGGCTTAGACATGGTACAGAGGAAAATATTCCTCTTAACATCACCGCAGTGCATGCAGCTGGGTCTTGATGTATTCACATTTCAAGAAATCACTTGACAGTCTGTATGCTGTGTTTAGTTCCAGCCACCATAATAGGCAGCACAGGATCATGTAGCCAGCAGTTTCCAATTCCCAGGAGCAATAACTAAGACCCAGGGATGCTCAGAGACAGCAGACTGTGGAGTGCTTCCCTGGACCTGGGCTGACAGTGGTTGTCTGTCCCAGTATCCTTGGTTCATTACACCCTGGAAATTGTGGTTTTGCTCTGGCTAATGGTAGGTTGATTTTAGGGTTATTTTAGAAACTAACATAACCCTAAGCTGCTGCATATCAGGATGGCACTTGAGGTTAAACACATTTGTTTCCAGTTTGTGAATTTTAGAACCATCAAGCAGAATGCAAGTGTCCCTGAACTCCATGAATATGGATGCCTCTGCCTTTCTGCATGACTGAAGATGTGACTGTACTACATCATGTAGCAGGCCTGAGCTACAGTCCATGTGGAGACTTTGTTGTTTCAGTAATAAAAGTAGTAAATATGGCAGCAGTTATTTTGACAATCTAGATGTTGCCACTGTTATCAGAAATGTGCTGCATTTCTGTGATTACAACCAAAGTAATCTGTCACATATAATCATCACCTGGGAAAACTCACTGGACCAATTCTTAGGTAAAGTACCACCACATCCATCATAAACTTGTATTATGTTTACACCACACAGCATAAAAGTAGAGAATATGTACTTATAAAGATCAGTATCACCCTACAAAAGAGAAAGTATGTACTATATTTATGAAGATCTGTGTCATACCATAAGAGTAAAGTTATAGAGCTGAGAGTTGGGAGTCTTATATCCAATTAACCTACAACTCCAAGTATCTGAATAAAACATATAAAAGCTGACAAAAAGAAGCCATAATGTAAAATCTTAAAAAGAATAATAAAACCTAGAGAAAAGTATGTAGATGTTACTCCTCATTTCTTGCAAAGTAAGCTCATATTTAAGTTCAGATGGGCAAGGTTAACAATCACTATTTTTAATGTTAAAATGCCCTAGGGAAGTTATAAACACACCAAATATGCTGTTAACCTTACTTTATATTGTGTGCAGCTGTATGGCTTTGTACCAGGGACCAAACTTCCTCACTGGGCCAGCAAAGTGAAAGAAGCTTTTTTTCCCTCAAACCTTTCAATAACAAAGCTTTGCTTGTCACTACATTTGCATTTCATTTTTTCTACTATTTCACACTACTATTTGGTTTAGACTTTACTCATTTTAAATTCCCTTCTTTGGTTGTCATTTTTGCTGAAACACATACTGTATGTTACTAAATAGGGATAAAATCAGGAGAAAGAGGAGAGAGAGACAGAGACAGAAACAGAGACATAGAGAGACAGAGCCACACAGAGAGAAACAGAGAGAGATTTTCAAATGTTCATTTTTTTTTTAAAAGGTTGGTGATTTCCTTGATCACTCTCATGGGCAAGTTCAAGACACTGACATTTTGGCTGAACTTCCTGGGGTCACTAATATTAAGAATTATCAGCAGATTTATGAGAACTCAACGAAGATGAGTTCTTCTCATCTTTTTGGTTTTTTTGCTACACATGGGAGGTTAAAACCTATTTGACTTTTAAAGGATAATTTTACTAGTTTTAGATTACTTACAGGGATTATCAAGGCACATTAAAGGGGAAATGCCATCCATATTTTGGAGTTTTGTTTGCATAGGTCTAGGCTGAAATCAGAAGGACCGTGGTCAGAGTCTCAGGCTCAGCCTCACAATTTTGCGCTTCAAGTTCTCTGTGTGCATGGGTGCATGGCAGTGGCTCTGGGGGCTGGCCTAGGTGCTCTGAAGTGACTAATTCGCTAGGAAGATGTCCACATGATTTTTGTTGACTTCCAGAGCTGGCATTTACCTAGGAGACTGGCTGTAGAAAGTAGGATTCCACTGGATCCCTGTGCTCTCTTCAAATGCCTTCCAATGGCTTTACAAGTCCCTGCGTCCACAATGGCCTCTACAAAGTATCCACTAAAATGTGTTTCCAGATAGAGACAAAAAAAACCAAAAACCTTCTTAGGCAGAAGATCAAATTAAACTAGTGATAGTATATCAGATGAAAAAGCTAGGTCAATTAATTCAACTTAGTATAAAACAGCAACATTTTACCTATAATGGCCACCAAAAGTGCACTGAAATAAATTTTGTTACTTTTCGAGATGCTGACCTTTAACGTTTGTCTTTTTTTATTTTTAATTTTGTAAGTCAGGGAGAAATGATCCCAACGCCCTCTTTGTGGCCTATCAGAAGCAAAAGCCTTGACGGCAGAGTTGGGCAGTATGTGAAGTCACTGTGACAAATCCAGGCCGAGGGCCAGGCTGCCCTCCCACCGCAGGGCTCCGAGCAGGGAGCTGACCTCCCACAGCCTTACAAGCCCTCACACTGGAGCTGTACACTGGAACCCGGACAGTGTCCAAAGAACAAGCACCCTAATTTACTTAATAAACACCTTCAAACACATTCCTTTTGGCACATGGAGGATTGAACCCAGGCCCTGGATGTGCTAAGCACAGTTTACTACTGAGTTTCATCCTGAGCCCCTATTTGGTGCTTATTTGAAGAAAATGCTTATGTGAAAATATTAAGCAGTGAGGAAATCTTATTGTAACATGACTGGACTAGGAGCTTATAGCACAGATTAACCTATACATTGACCTGAAGATGGTCCTGATCCCCATGGCTTTCTAGCCTCCAGTCTGTAGTGTGGAAGGCAGTCTGAGAAAAACAAACAAACAAAAAACCAGTAAAAACAAATACAACAGAAATAAAATTATATAAAACAATGGTGTTTTTAAAAAGGCTTTTAAAAAAGGAACGGCAATATCCAAAACTCATCTCAGACTTTGTAAAAGCAAACTAGTTGATGGTTTTCACTAAAGTGTGTATGATGTCAAAAGTTTAAAATAAAAAATATAGGGACAAGAAGAATCATCTTAGGTTATCAGCTGTGAATAAGAAGAGGATCATGATGAAGGTAAACCTAAAGGTGCTTTTCGAAGGTTAAATGAGAAGTTCTCCAACTTACTGAGATACAATGCAACCAAGTACTGTTGGGAAAGAGGTAAAGAACCTAGTGTTCTGCTTTCCTGATGACAACAGAGCACGGGCAGGGGCAGTGAGCACTGCCCAGGGAGCAGCACTCTCATGTTCGCATGTTCTGGCCCCCAGCCCACCATCGTGGCAGTAAACATCACTCTTTTTGATTCAAGAACACAATTTACAGAAACAAAATCTGTCTTTTTCCCCTCTGTCTTCCAGTTACTGTACTGTTACACCAGCTACAATGTCTGCTTTGAGCTGTCAACTGGGGAAAGTTTTCCAAATCAGCTAGCAGGTGAAATGCACATGGGTGAGAGCACACTGGGTGAAGAAGGAGGGAGAAGTCAGATACATCTCTGACACTCAGGGCTCACAGCTGTGCTGCTTGAGTGCTCCTTCCAGGACATGCACATCCTCATGTTTACATAAATGAATCTTCATATTACTATGTATTTAAGAACAAATGTACGTAAGTAGTGCTAATGGAATATATTTAAACAAATAAAACAAAAAGCTGCAGCCGGTAGACAAGGAGACTGAGGATCCAGGGTCTAGAGAACCAGTTAGGGCCACTCTGTACCACGTATGTGGTGTGGAAATATGGGCGGTTTCATCTGGCCACGTGGCCAGTCGGGCAAACAGCGTGACTACTGCATTTTGGGGGCAACCAGGAGAGCCTGTCCTGTGAGAATTGCAGCCAATGGAATTCCTCTAATTTCAGAGCATGAAGCAGAAATGTCAGTGGCTAAAGGTCATCGCTGCTTCCCGCCCCTCCCCCCCAAAAAAGTGGGAGAAAAAACCCAGGTGGTACCCCACAGGTCACAGGGAAATGGGCTAATTGGCCAGCAGAGGTCTGGCCTTGCATAGCCCCACCCTGATCTGCTGCTGCCCTTTTCTCTGCGTTGGAGAGAAGGCGAACGCATGTGTCAGGCCCAAGCCTTAGGTGAGTTGAGGGTTCCATAAACACTCTGTCCTTCCCGACTCAGCTTCCGTAAAAGCAATCGAAATTGCAGAGACAAAATCCATTCCATCAATCACACTGAGAATTATTTTTACCTAACTCCAAACTGGAAAGTAGGTATTAGTAAATAAGCTCAGGATCAGAGCCCAATGACATTACACAAACCTTACAATAATAAAAGAGGTTCAGAGAGAGCATTCACTTCAACCACTTTCCTAATATTCTACATTTTAGTCATACTTTAAACCTTTGAGTATGTAGCTAGGAGTTTTAGAAAATAACTTGAAAAGGAAGAGAGATAATGACAATAAAAGAACAAATACTTCTATACTAGGACTTTTCATCATTTATAAACCAGACCAATATAAATAATGTTTTGTTTGATGACTTAAATCTCATTTATTTATTTTAGAGGCTGTGGTGATCCATCAGCATTGAAATAGAAATAAAAATTATTTTGTTTAATCTTTTAAACTAAAATAATGGTTCTCCTTTTACATAAACACATCTTGAACAAGAAGCAATAGAAAAAGACAAAGGATCCTGCTGGCAGGGCTTGGGGCTTCCCACATCCCCAGAGTGTACAAGCCACACCCCAGGCAAGGCTGCACTGAGGACTAAAGCAGTGTGCTGTGCCCTTCGAAACCATCTGCAGAACATGCCTCAGGTGTCTGACAAAGTCTTTGCATTAGCTAGAAAGAGTGGAGGGACACTAAAGTCTGCCTCGGAAGGGTTCTGTGGTAGCGTGCACCCAGGTTTCTCCACCAGTGTCTTTCCCAGGTGCTCACAGTGCTCCAGTGGGTGGACAACACCGTCAAGTTAACTCCCAAGCTCCGAATGATTTGGTCATACACTATTTCCCAGGGTAAGAACTGTGGGTTTACTATTCGCTTGAGTGAGCTTCTTGAGGATGAAATGATGGCCATATCGTGGAACCTCCTGGTGAGCAGTTATGAGTCATATAGACACCACAGTTGCAACACTCCTAAGAGTCCTTCTCAGCAGCATTCTTTTACAAATGTAATAGCCACACAAATATCTACAAAATATTGAGGAAACACCTCCAACATTTGAGAAGTTACATATTGAAGCCAAATATTATTTTTTTTAACAAGTAAATAATGCTTACATTTTTACTCTGCATAATAGGGAAAAACTCTTCAGGAAATCTGATTTTAAAATCTATATTCAAAACTTTCTGAGCATTATCTCCTCATCTGTGGCCCCGTTGCCTGTGTGACTGTAGGTGGGTACTGAGGATCTCTAGGAATTGATATCAATTCCCTCTTAAGAGGTTTTGAAATCATTATATCTTTGGCTTCTTCTACCATGTTGAGAAACAGTCTAGCAAGTGAAAAAGAAATGCTTTAGAGTTTCATCTTAGAGGAGTCTGGCTTCCTGCTGGAGTCCACTCGTGTGTGAGGAGAGTGGGTGGAAACATCACCCATAGATGCTTGGCTGTAAAACCAGGGATCATGTAGCACACATCCCTTCCTTCCTTAGGGCTCTCAAACACAGAAGAACATTCTGTGTGTGTTTGTGCTTTCCCACATAAACAGGAACCCAAAAAATCTCTGAGCAATTTTATTCTGCACCTCTGCATTTACATGAAGTACCTGGCTAGCTTTCCTTTTCAGCAGCACAAGGATATTATATTTCATTTGAAGCAATTTAAAGTTTCTGTACCTTACAAGAACTTATTTTTAATCTAAATTAAATTCATCTTTAAATTAAAGATTAAGGAATTAAAGATGAAGAACACACTAACAGATGTGTCTACATGGAGTGGCAGTTTGTTGATCTCTAAATCACTTTATCGTGACCACTGCCACAAAGCACACCAGACAATCAGCACAAAGCAAACGTTTTACATACATAGCACAAACATTCCTCCATACCTGTGCATTTTAGCAAATCATAGATCATTAAACCTCAAAGTTAGCAAGTTTACCTCAAAATTTAAAAAAAAATTGATAACATATTTTGTATTATAAAAGCCATTAGTCAATTTTCAACAAATTAGCCAATTACCTTGCAAGAAAAACAAGTGACCACTTTCAATAGATTAGATTATCTAAGAGAAGTAGGTTATAACATTTCACTTATATAAACTTTAAGTCATTTTTCACAAAAATAAATTGATTTTCTACTTTGTCCTAAGTTTAAAAAATTGTATCAAGGAGATAAAACATGTAAGTGCCAACAATGATTTTTGCATGGTTTTTCATTACTCTTTGGTAGACCACATACAAAAGCTACCTGGGTTAATCTTTTTTCAAAGCAGGGATTTGGAAAACTATTATTAAGTTTTGAATCAGAAACAAGATAGGGTACTTTGATGCTATATATTTTGATATAACGTAGTTCCTAGCAGCACTTCTCAAAACAGAGTGGTAAATTTAAAATAAACAAAGGTGACAAAGGAAAAATGAATTAATAAAACAGCAGTCAAATCTCAATCCCAAAGATTAAAATTAGTATTTATTTTTTCTATAATAAGCACACTAGGTAGACATATGAATTATCAGATCACTCAAACTATGAATAAAGGGCACTGTGCAGTGGTGTGAACTTTCCTGTCTAGGCAGTGAGTGCCAGCACACCCTGGGAAGAAACATCTCCCCAATTCTGGCCTTCATTCAGTTAGTGTTGACTAAGTGCAGCAAAGGCAGATTTGCTGGTGATGAACTCAGGATAAAATGGGAAAAATGTGAACCCTGACCTTTTTAACACCACTTAAAAATCAGAACCAGACCCATCAGTGCACCACCCGACTGCCTGTAGCCTGACAAATTGGAAACCTGAGCTCCTGCATCCCAGAGAGGCAGCTTGTCAGAGCTCTGGCTGCAGGCTGCTGGTGCTATGGGCCACTGTGCCCCTCAGAGCACAGGAACAGACCAGGAGGACTGAGACGAGCACCCTCAGGAGGAGCCAGAGTTTGCAGCAGTATTGATTGCAAAGCAAGGTTTTAATTCACTTTTTCTTTCCTTTGTTTTCCTATTTTGTTGGAAACATAATACAGAAGCTAAAACTGTGACTGAACAAGAAAGAATACGTGTGAGAGACACTGAGAGACCACTGAGAGAGACACTCTGTCGTTCTCATTCTGTCTCTGTCTCTCCCTCCAGCCCTGTCATGTTAAACTGACCATAATATCCCATGCTAGTTAGCTATCACGTACCACAGAAACAAACCGCTTTTTGCAGCAGAAGTGTTTCCCACTTACAGGTCTCTTGAAAACACTTTGTTTCCCATTCTGTCCTTGATTAGAGAAACTTTTATTTTGTATCTACTCTTCAACTTGGCCAACCTGGTGAATTTGTAATAGCAGAGTAAGTATGAGGAAGATGACAACTACTGAGCATAATGTCTAGTGCAGAGTTGATTTTCTGTGTTTATTCCAAGTAAAAATGAAGTTCCTAAAAATATCTGCTGTCCTCTGTTTTTTTATTTGAAAAACTGGGTGAAATTTTACAACAAATTAAGCCAGAGCGATAAAAGCCACAGGGCAAAAGGAGGAGGAGATTAAATAATATTAAAAAATACCCAAGTCTTCATTTGATTAACTTTAATCTAATTATAAAAAATCACTGCTCAGTTTTCGACCAAACAAAGGAACCTCAGAAGGTTTAAAGAAAAAGAGAGAAGAGAGGCGAGGGGAGGGGAGGGGAGAAGCGAGGTTCTAGCAAAAATAGTGCTGAGTTGAAGCACTTGGAGGTCAGTGGCTTTGAACCTGGGCTCCAGCAGCCTTTCCACCGGCACACAGTCTGCAGAGGCCTGGGTTCTTGTTAACAGAGCCCTTATTGTTTTCAAAGGCGGTTAGAAAAATGCTGTTTTATATCTCCTCACACCACAGGCTCCATGCACAGCTCCAAGAAAAGGCGGTAGAGAGTGTGCAATCCACAGGAAGAAAAAATGTAAGGGTATATACATAGCCTCAGCCCCCTTCACTCCTGGCAAGACAGAAAAGCCCATTTTTCTGCTATAAACTACCCCAAATGCAATTCCTAGCTGGCAAACTGTGGTATAGGATGTTATGGTGGTGCATAATTTATAACTGGAAATGTCTGATTCATGTGGGATTTGGGGCATTTCTCTTCCCCCTCCCTGCTGCCCCTCGGTTTCCACCTCTAGCGTGGGGAGGTGAAAGCTGTCAGGCTGCGGGCCGATCCCATCAGGCAGTAAGGAGATAAACACTGCATTTCTGAGAGTGCAGTTATTCCACACCTGTTTAAAATGTTTATACAGTAATTAAAGATTAATGCTTATTCCAGACCAGATAAATATTAGTGTGTGTGTATATACATGTATGAATCTGCAATGCTGCAGAGAACAAAGATGGTATTGTATCAAACTTACTCGGTGAAGGGTATATGCTTTTAAAAAGCCCAAGTTTTGCAGTGTTTACATTACAGAGGGGAAAAAGGCTTAAAAATGTTAAGTGGTCAAAGCTATCGAGCACCGTACAGAAAGCAGGTAGTCGGCAGCATGAGCAGGTTCTGCAGCTAGTCACTTGGTTTTCTGCACGTGAAAGGGGTGGGTCTCCGCTGACTCCGGACCAGTGGCCAGTACAACAGGCTGACACTGAACGCCAACAGGTAAACCTGCTGACACCAAAAAACAGATGACACTTAAGTTCTGAAAAAATTAGTAGCCCGTAGGCTTTATTTTAGAGTCTGAAAAGGTGATCCAGAGAACTGTCTGGTTAAGAACCTGGGCAATAACAAGAGAGGGGGTGCTGGTCCATGGGGTACACTTATAAGGATGTCATGGGCACCTAGAATCCCTGTGACTTGCTCTTTTCCTCTCTGGGAATCACCCAACACTTAACATGTGCACTGAAAGCAAACATAAATCTATTTGTTAGTTTACCGTACATGGATTGCTACTTTTTTTTTGCCAGCACTGCAGACTGAACCCAGGACCTTCACACTCAGCCACATCCTCTGCCCATTTTTAATTTTAAAACAGGTCTCCTTAAGTCACTAAGTCACCCAGGCGGGGCTCCCATTTGCAATTCTCCTGCCTCAGCCTCCCAGAGTGTGGGATTACAGATGTGTGCCATCAAGCCAGGTTTGTTTCCTTTTTAATCACAACAGTACATATTGAAATAATCAGTGTTGTCTTTCTGTTTAAGCAAAAAAAAAAAAAAATGTCCTGGATAGTCGAATGGATATATATGATTATATTTCCCAATTAACTGACAATAATTCACAGAGATTCTTGTGTTCTCTTCTGATATTAATTCTAGTAAATGCCTTTAAGAAATGCAAAAATCAGTTTGAACTTAAAATTACTATAAATTGCAACAATGTTTAAAATTTACAATGTTCAAATGTTGGCATTTTCTTAGGAGTATGCTAATTGGGTCAAAGAAGAATTACGTTACAAAGTAGTTAGACAAGCCTGACAAAATAAATCTTCAGACATCGTCTGGAAATAAAAAGGAGTTTTGTCCCCAGAAATGTTAATCAAAACATATATTTTATTTATATCATGACAGGGTACTATAAACATCAGCTTAAAAAGTACTAATAAGATTATATCTGACAAATTTGATAGAATTGCAATATAGACAGAAATAATTTTGACAAATTTAGAGCCCACTCATCTGGATTTTACCATAGAGTGGACACAGGCCCCAGGGTATCTGACACCCTAATGCCCCTCAACCCACTGATGCTGAAAGCTGGAATGCAGGAAGTTCCTAAGCACTGCCCAAGCTGGTCCATCATGGAGATCCATGAACGAGTGGACATGTATTTCAGAGAATAAAGAAAGAAGGGAAATTTTCTCTGTACTGCCTGAGTAATTCTGAATTATTCATAAACATGACTACAACAAGAAGTCAATAAATCAAAGCAATCAGGATAAAAGTTAAAATTTCAGAGTAACAGAAAGGAAGGTAGAATCTCTAGGAGTACAAGACATACATCACACTGTTACCTAGGGGCTCCTCAAATCTGCAGAAGAGTAGTTTCCACCCCACAGACTGTCACAGGCAAGGAAGGCCCTCAATGTCAGCCTCCCTCTCAGTACTTACTCTGCCACAAGGTGACACTGACCTACTAAGCTTGGTCCCTGCTCTGAAGAGTTCACCAGGTGACAGCCACTATTTTGTAGTGGCACTTCTGCATACCTTACTTCATTTACTTTTTTTTTTTTTTTTTTTTTTTTGGGTACCAGGGCTTGAACTCACAACCTCGCACTTGCCTGGCAGGCACTTATGATGCTGAGCTAAATCCCTGGACCCTAGTTGTGCTAATTTTTAAGATTCTTTAAGCTTAAGAATTTTGTAGATGAAAGCTAGGGATGTGGTTCAGTGGTAGAGTTCTTGCCTTGCACATACAAGGTCCTAGGTTTGATGCCTAGCACCACACACACACACACACACACACACAAAAGACTTATGGGTGAGAATTTTTCTCAGCTGTCAAAGGAGATTCGTCCCCAAATCTATGAATTCAAGTTTAGGGCTCTTTCCAGTATATTGTGCCATAAAGATTACAGATGAATGTTTAGTAGCTCTAGAATATGCAAAATCTATTGTGGATGATTCTGAATTCAGAGGCTCAATAGTCAGGTAGTCTGGTAACTCAGAGTCTTACAAAGAAAATTTGCATATTACTTAAAGTCAGGAGTATATTCTCTATCGATAGTCCACATTTAAAACATTTACTTCTATTTAATTATAATTTATTCCCATTTTCCTTCTATAAATGATTCAGAACATATAAAAATGTAATCGCCTACAACTGAAACACCACAGTGCAAAAGCAACAGTCAGACAGGGATCTACACACTGGGGGAGAAGAGCGCACAGAGGGCTGGGTCCTGGCTGGAGCTGGGCATGCTGGGCTCCCTCACCCCTGGGTAGAAGGTGTGCCAAGCTCCACGCCAGAAGCCAGCCCTGCTGGCTGTGCACTTCACAGAAAAACCTGAGCTCTTCAAGATCTACCTGCATTCTCACTCTCGGACTCTCACTGACATGCAGGGAAGGCCTCCAGACCTGAGCTCTAGACGTCGAACTGTCTACTGCTATCTGCCTTGTTTTTAAAGTAACGGCCCTAAGCAAGAGGAAGGCACAACTTGCAGTCTAGGGCAGGTTCTCTGAGAGAAGGTGTGAAGTACAAGAAGAGTGGTCTCAGGTCAGTTCTCTATGGGAGCCCGTGTGGGGCAGAGCCAGGCTTAGGAAGGGACCGGCTGGCATGGTGGCTTTCTTCCAGAAGCAGTGACTTCAGACTCACTCTTGGCACAAGGTGAAGGGACAAGGGACCACGCTCCTTGTAAGCGTCTGGGATTGAGGACAGCTGATTGGCATGAGTGTCATCGATTCTAGTGGATCAGGTAGTGACTGATGAGTCTAGAGGGAACTAACAGCCTGTTACTAAGAGGGAAGAAACCAGGTGGTAGAAGTGGCTATACAGAAAACAGCACTGAGTATTCAATCTTAAAAAAGAAAAAAGGCTCAGGACCTGCAGAGAAACAAACAGCACAGAATCCACTATTAGGGACCACAAGGCGGGAAAGCGCCACACACTGCATGAATACTCCCAAAACTCTGCAGCACCTGAAGAGGACAGGAGGGTCTTTCCACGCCACTCCCTCCTCACCCCCTGGCCACGCTGCTATCCAGGCACAGGGAGCCAGAGCCAGCCTGGGCACAGCCGTGAGCCTGGGGAAGGTCCTTCCTCTGCAGGAGGTGCGTGGGCTGTTGCTCTCTGACCCAGGTCACACCTGGCCCCTGCTTTCTGGGACAGGGAGAACAAGGCTGTGACCGGCAGCACAGGGTGTGGATTCTGCCAGAATGCTGCATGTGGCACTTACACTGGGAAGTGTCCACCTCTGCTTTAGTTCCTGGGCTGCTTCACTGCGGCTTTCTCCTGCTCTGGAATAAGCAGTGAAATTCTTACAGGTTTCTCTCCATGCCTCCTGTGCCTCAGTGCTGGATGGCACTTCTGTGACTAACAGTGACTGGGGACGTGAACTTTGCCACCATGGCTACATCCACGGACAGCAGGGGGAAACTAGGATGCGCCTTCCACTAGCTCCTCCCTAGCAGGGCCAGGGGGGACTTCGGCTGGCTCCCTTTTTAACATCAGTTATGCACTTAGTCCTCAGAGTGGACTGTAAACCCGCACCAGCTGGGGCCTCACTCAGGCCTCTTCCCCCATGCATGTACACACACAGATGCCAAGTGATCCAAGGTGAATCACCAGCACATCTCCTGCAATGCGGGAGGCCTCAGGTTGGCTCTGTCAGCACAGCCTCAACACATGTTGTCTTTCGAGGGAAGGAAACAGTTTGGTGCTAGTTACCCTGAGATGCCTATCATTAAGTACTACACTCGTCCCTGTACATACTCTGTTTAATAGAACAGTTATTTGTTATGCTCAAGACACACCTATTAAGTCATTTAGGAGTAGTATTTAAAACAAATGCAAAATACATACTACTAGTGAAATTAATCCAAAATAAGAGTAGCTTTATTTTTCTTTATACCACTTCTTGGAGAAGGCAGAAGTGGTTCACTCATTTATACAATAAAAGTGAACAGGAGTAGGGCCCAGAGAATGAACACGACACCTACCCTGCAGGTGGGTGCACATCTGTGTCTGCAGACTCCACAGGCTTGGGCGGCCTCCCTGCCAGCAGAGCAAATGCCTGCCTTGGGAAAGGAAAGGAGCACAGTGCCCCATTCCAGCTCCCAGTGTGGCCCAGCTGGTGTCCAATTGCCAGGCACATCACAAAGAGGGCTATCAGGTGCCCTGCACTCAAAGAGGGCTGAGCAGCACAGCAAGGAAGGCCAGCATGGAGACCCTCCAGCTGGGACTTGTTTGTGACTCTGCGGCCTCACTGCTTGAGACTTTGTGGCATTTTTATTGCCTGTTGTCTCAGTGATAATGTGCAAGCGTAGAGCTATATTAAAATGTGAAATAAATTTATTCAAAGACAGAACAAGAATAGCTCATTAGAGAAAATAGCAGAGGAACAATAATTTTAAAGTGACATCTGCAGAGCATGCAATACTTTAATTTTTAAAAATGCAATTAAAAAGAATTAGTCAAAGCCACTGTTATTGCAATTGAGTACTTTGGGGAGGGAGCGTGGGTCTAAAGGACCTTCCTGAAATGAAAAACTGGAAGAAACCTGTGGTAAGCTTGACTTCTCAAGCACTTCTTTGTTATGGAAATTCTTTCTTCATGAAATTGTAAAAGAATCTAGGTATCAAATTTTATGAAAGAAAAACATAGTTATTCTGCTTTAGACACACTGTTCCACGGTAAATAACAAAATTGCTGTTCCAAACTGCTGCTGCTAATAATGAGATTAACAAGGCAAGCTCCTTCCTTTTTCCCTTCCTGCCCTTCTCTTTACTTGCTCTCTTCCTTCTTCTTCTCTTTCTCTTTAGTGCATTTTATTTTTTAATTTTCTGACTGGGACAAACACATCATGTCAAGTTGGCCCGCACAGATGCCAACTTCTTGTCTTAGGACCAGATTGTCTGCCAGATAAATGAAGCCCTTCATCCTAACTGCTAGCCCTGAGGCACCCTCCCCAGGATGGGGGATCTTCCCTCTCCCAGGGGCCAGCCCCGTCTGGGGCACAGCGCTGGCCTCAGTAGGCCGCGGCAGCGGGACACACTCAGCAGACCCGCAGGACCAGCAGCTTCTCCCACAGGGGGCAGACAGTATTTTAAGTGTAACAATTCAGTCCATATTAACTAATAATTCATTACTCACTATTTACATTCTTTTGCTTATGACTTGCATGATGTGTGATATATGTGCCTAATATCCAAGAAAAACGATGACTGACACTTTATGGAAAGGCTGAAGAAATGAACACATTTGTCTGTAACTAGACTCCTTTTAACATTTCCCCAATTGCTCTGTCAGACCTTAACTCTTTTTGCAGGGATATGATAGTCTTGTGGATAAAACCGTCCACATTTGCTAGCTACATATGACAACACCCAAAAGGGGTACAATATATCATGGAAACAGCTCGCAAACTGGCTAGTCACATTATTTATTATGAGCCACATATGTGACAAATTATTTAACTCAGTTGATCCTAATAAGTCAAAGAGCAAGCAATTAGCTAACTCAGTCAGAGGGCTGTTTGTGGCAATTTATAGATGCGCTCAAGCTGTCCCGGCACTTCAAAGCCCCATTAAGGGGAAACCTTTTAATGACTCACTTGAGATGACAAGCATTACACAGCACATATGGCAGTCAAGAATTTGGCAGCCTATTCTGTTACAATCACCCACCCCGGCCCCCAGCAGCTGTTTACGTGTTTTTGCTCTGCGCCCTGCTGCTGTAAGCAGCCGCAGAAGGCACGGTAGTTCCAAGTACAACAAGTGGCCTGCACCATACAGGTTTCTGGAGACTGCGGAAACCCCTACATTTGTGGGTCACGGAGACAGTGAGGGCTGGGAAGCCTATTTCAACTCTGTGTTGGTGTTTTCATAGGCAGCAAATCTACCTCACAGGGGTGTCAGAGAATGAATGAACAAATGCGAGAAGGATGCTTCACTGGTGACCTATGGAGGACCATGATCATGCATTGCAGCACCAACTGTGTGCATCACAGGGCACCCTGCAACCAGACCTCCTCTAACCACTTTTCCACTTGGGCTGGATCCACATCCACACCTTTCTTTCCATGGCCACTCCTGCGGCTCCACAGTGGGGAGAACACACTTAAGCTATTCAGAAAAGCAGTGCAATTTGAGTGACAACTTCCCAAAGGGCCAACTGGATGGGGCTCACATTTTCCCTGGAAATAGGGCGCACAATAAGCTGAGACAGTGGGAAATGAAATACCAGCTGAAGCATCTCGTGGTTTTCTCAATACCTAGACTATTTAAGAAGTGAAGAAACTGAAGCTGAATCAGAAGAACTGAGAAAGAAAACTGAAGATGTTCTCTTCATAAAAAAACTAGAGACCTAAACACCAAAGCAAGCACTTGCTTTTAAGCAATAAAGGTCCTGCGTCTTTATCTGTGTTTTCAAGTGCCATGGGAAGGCCTGCTTGGTGAAAGACAAGCTTCGTCAATAGAAGTTGGTGACAGCAAGAAAACACAACACCCTGCCTTGTTTGGATGGGGCCATGATTTCCTGAGAAAAGACAAGTGTCAACCTCTTTGAAAGTTCCAGCAAATGCTGCAACTCATTAAAGTTTGTCCACCATACTTACTTTATTCACACAAAACAATCAGTGGGTCATACTTGTCTCCCCGATGGCCACCACTTTGTGTAGGAGGCAGATGGCCCAGGAGGAGAAAGGCTGGCCACTGGCTACCATAGGGCTGACCATCTAAGGCCACCAGTGCTGAGCTGAGCCATCCTACCTGGCCTCCATGACTGGGAGCCACTCTGTTCCTGACTTTAGTTTTCCATTCTGACCTGATGGAATTCCAAGTTCATTATTTTGATGATATAACAAAGTTTTAAAACGAAGTATAAAAGTCAACAAGTGACACAGAAAAAACTGTAGAGGGGTGGATGTTTCTTTTAAATTGTGTACATGTGTTTTAAACTATGAAAATGTCCTCTCAGTACTCTTAGCAAAAAGGGAATCATCTAGTAAGTCAAGTACTAACAAAAATCTGTGCATGGGTAGGGGTGCCTTGAATTACATGACATCAAATAACAACCCACTGTACTGGGGTAGTGAAGCGAGGACACTTCAGCATAAAGTGACATCAATCCATTCTATCTTTTATGTTTCAATGGTCCTAAGAGACAATCCTCGGAAATCAGGCAAATTTTTAGCTGTGATGTTTTGACTTCACATTTATTAAATTCTGATGTCAGTAAGCATAATTATTTTAAAAAGCAGTATATTTGGAGACTGCAAGAGTACTCGCCTAGCATGAAAGCTTTGGGTTCAATCCCCAGCACTGCAAAAACAACAAATGCAACAGATAAACTGTAAAATAGTTAAGAATAGCTCATCAAGCTCTCAATGCAAAGAAATAAATTAAAATAAATGTGGCGATTTGTTAAAGAAGTAAACCCAGGCCCATGTTGTTGTAAGGCCATAGGAGTATACTCAGCCAGTAGGAAGCCCAGAAGGCTGAGTTAGATGACCATGTTCATGCCTGGCTAGAAAGGAGCCCCTGAGCTCCTGGGACCTTTGATGGGGGTCACAATACCAACGAAGGCACTCTGTGTGCCAATGACAGGAGGCTCTGGATAGGAAAGCTTTCTAGATATGCCTGCAATATAAATGCTGGGTATTACTACAGGTGTTTCTGTTTGTTTGACAAAGTTTTATTTGGATTATACCAAATCCAATCTAATGGCTTTCTGCACATTTTGGTTTCTAATGAAAAAGAAGATAATTACTTCTCCAATGTAGAGAGGCTTTCTGACTGTCCTTGCCTGTTTCCACAGTGGCAAGCCAGGAGACAGTGACCGCAGGGCAAGATGTGATGCAGAGCAAGATGTGCTGCAGAGCAGCCACAGCCGCAAGGCTCCTGCTGCCTTTCAGAAGTACAGTGCTTCTCAGGACATAGTGGAGAGTGGGCTCCAGCTCAGGGTTCCAACATGTGATGGGCATGGGGCGAGTCTTCCTTCCCCACTGTGTCCTTCAGGGAAATTGCTCTGCTAGCTTGACTGTCACCTCTGCTTGAGGAGGGACTGAGTTCAAAGAACTTTTCTTCAGTTGCACAGAAATGTGGTCTTGGTTTGCAATGGATTCCCAGATATTTAGCAGAATGACTGATGGAAACAACAGAAGGAGACTAAGAGGGGGAAGGACTGGAGGTGCCCTCCTTCTGGCTAATCTCCCACTTGCTTTCTCAGACCCGAGGTGCCCTACATAAGACTGCATTTTGGACAGGAAAAAAGCAGTGAGGATACATCAGATACAGGTCATCTGTAACACACCAAGAGGGTTAAAGACTAGAAATGCTGGCAGGTGTACTACATGATTCCCATACCCAACCCAGGGATCTTTATTGTGTATATCCAAGAATATGGGGTCTAGAATAATTTCATACTTTCTGAGGAATGCTTCATTTGGGAAGCAAAATTATACAAACCATAAGATCTGTAATCAAAATGCTGTGGCTCTTTGGAGTAAATGTTTAGGTGAGACATATCTTCTTGCAGCTCTCCTGGCCATGTGACTGGCAGCTTTCTTGCTCCCAGTAGCTGAAACATAGAACTTTGTGCAGAAATGTCATCTCTTTGAAAAGTCCTTAGGCTAGGCAAAACAGTCTACAGTAATTTCTTCCCTGAGGACAACCTTCCATTTTGTGACCATGGGTATTCTCAGGGAGTATGCGGTAAAGTAACCCTCAGAAATGGAACCAGCAACTGTGGGGGAATTCTTAGCTCTCAAGATGTGTGCTGCAGTGCAGAAGCATGGTATGTGATACATTTATTCCTATAGGGCTAGATTCTCAGCATTTCTACTAGTCCTGTGGGACTTGGCTTGTGTGAGATGCAAATATACATGTTAATGTTCTTAACATATCATTTCTACATTATCTGATCAAGAGCCAGATTAATACTTGGATACACGAAAATGAGCTCTTAAGAATAAAATTTAAAAGACTAAAAGGGTGAGGTCTTTCCAGGTGGATATATCCTCAAGAGACCAAACAGTAGAAAGTTGGGCTAGAACAGTTCTAAGGCTTTCTAACCATGCCTGGCCCACACTATCCCCAGGCCCACCAGTGCTTTTGACAGCGAGTACGTTTCTTTGTCACATAGTGGGCCCCATGGGGTCAGAGCCTCTGCAGTACCTGCTCCGTCATCCATCCCCAGTGCCAAACAATGAGGTCCCAGCAGAGGGCTGGTATTTAAGAAACATTTGCTAAGTGAGATAAGAAAAGAGACAGTTACAAATGAAGAAAAGGGAAAAACAAATTCAAGGATTATTTCTAAAGTTTTACCATGCACACAGAAAATAATGAACTGGCTATTTTCTACTTAAACATGGGTTAAGTGCAAGTGATTGGAAAAAACACCGTTTAGCTATAAAAGAGAAAGAATTCTTGACTATAAGAAAGGCAAAAACACTAAACAGGCTACAAAAAGGGCAATGGAATTTCTTAGAATTCCCAGAAACCCTTACAAGGAGACCATGGGCAGGCTGGACATGCATTTGCTAAGGAAACTAACTGCTGGGTCAGTGACTGTCAAGTGACTTCACCGATAATCTGAACCAACATGGGGATTATGCTGAATATTTCCAGGAGGCAGGAATTGATTCTTCTTTCTCACCATGTTCCTGAGGGTTTGTAGTGTTGAGAGACTGAGAAACCCTCCCACTGTAGCTGTGTTCTTAGGGCTCTCCCTGTCAAAGCAGCATGGTTCTCAGCACCATCTGGTGAACACACTGACAGACAGACTGACCACATAGCTGTACTTCTAAAAACTGTCTTCCCAGGTGAGATCTTATCAGACACTGCGGAGAAGACTGCAGACACAGTTCAGGTCCTGGAAAGTTCCCAGGTGTACTTTTGAATATTGACACAGAATTCAAGGGTCCAGAGACTCATTTTACTCCAGGAAAATGCTTGCTTTACACATGAGACAGAGAAAGAACTTGGTGAACATGAGGGAAGAGAGAAATAATTCTGCTAGCCATCATATATCTGAACTGACATGGGAAACAAGGGAAAGACAAATGATTCACTTGTCATTTGAGAGGCAAAACATGAAAACGTAAAGGAGGGAAAAGAAAAGTGATTAACATGTTTTACTGTTATACAAAATTAATAGAAATACGACAGGATTCAGTTGGGAGTTACTAATCTTGTTTTACCCAATATTGCTCAGTTTTGCTTTGCCACATAAAGTATAATGCTTTGGATCCTAGCCATTCTGGTTACCTTCCAAATAGTTGCCACAGTTGCTTATCTCTGCGAAGATAACCAGAAAGTGTGTACTTATATGGTATCTTTCATTGCAAAGGCAGAAGTCAATAAAGCTCATCTCAATATTCCACCAATTCCAACTAAATTCTAATAACATATTTTAAAAGTCTTCGGAAACAATGCCTCATGCCCAGATTGAAAGCCCAAACACTGCTTACATAAAATACAATCTCTCTCTGTATTCATGTGAAAACCAAACTAAATGAGAAAGTATATATCATCACTAGAGAGAGATGTTATTCAGTAGAGAAATTAACTAGAAAGGATATGAATTGTTAATGAAACATGGAAAGAGAAACAAAGGCGGACAAAGCAATAAACCAAAAAAATTATTTCAGCTACCTTGAAAATACTAGACTGTGCAAAAGGTAAAAATCATCTCTAAAGTGTACTTCAGGGTCATAAAAAGACATACTATTTTTACTACTGCATGTTTCTAGCATGTAACATTTACATTCAGTGTGGAGCCCTGGTACATGTACCTGACACATCTTAATCTTGTTTCTATCTCCTTCCCCTTCCCTTCTTGCCCCTCCCTCCATCTTTCCCACATCTTCTACTACTTCTTTGTGGGGAGGACTTGTGTGTACTATACAGTGATCACATTCTTCTTAGAAACTAGGTATATGTACACAATACATTCTAATTCAAAAGAAGGATACATTTTGAAATGAGTATTTTTCTTTCTTTAAGACATTTTTACCTCTAAGTATATTCATCATGGGAACTTGGTACATGTACACAATACATTTTAATTCTTTTCACTTTCCCTTTCCTGCTCCTCCCACCCATTTCTAGATCTCTTTCCATTTCCAAAAGATCTATCTTCACGATTCCTACCATGGTATCCATCCTTTACTGTGCTCTTTAAATTTTTTATATTTTGAGTTTCTCATAAAAGAGATACTGGTGATATTTTTAAGCATGCATACCTTGTTTTGAAATGAGTATTTTTCTGTTCTCAGTAAATTAACTATTAATTTAAAACCAGACAGGAAGAGCCAGGATGTGATATGATGGCAGGAAGAAGGCGTGTTTCTCTCTCTTGCCGGTTTCCGCTTGCTGTTTGCAGCCTCCATGAACTGCGGCCCCACCATGCCACCCTGCCTTGGAGCCAACTGACTATGGACTGAAACCTCCAAAAACTGTATTCAAATGTTAAAGCATTAATGGTTGTTAAAAAATAATGGTTCTGGAGAGAAGACAAGATGGCCGATCAGTGAGCAACAAAATACAAAGGCTCACGGGAGAAACGACTCATTTGCCAGAATAAAACACCCTGGAGAGACCAAGACAGAGAGAGATGGATCCTCTTGACATAGGAAGAAATTAAAACGTAAAAAAGCTCATCAAATACTTTGGGACTACAACTGAAACAACTAAAAATTACAGGACACAGCATTTTTGTTTGTGGCGACCCGCCAAGTTTGCAAAGGCCTGAATCTGCGCCGGCAGGCAGAGTCGCCCAAACTTGTTCCCACCACCACTCACAGGAAGCACAGCAGCGCTGAAGTCGGGGATTGGTGAGCCCAATGGAGAGTGGAGCAGGTGAAGGGACCTTCATTAATCCAAGGTCAGTGCTGGGAATGAGACCCCCCCGCCACACAAGAAGGGCGCAACCAAATGGGCGACATATTGGAATCAGGCAGGAGGAGCCTGAACTGGGAGAGACAGTGACTTCAGTTGGTTCCTCCCTCCCCAGAGCAGATTTGTGGGATTTTCTTGGACTGGGCCATGCCCCTGGCCAGGACCCAATGAGCCATCCCAAATCGATTCCCTGTGCCTAGCAAGCACTAACTGGATGAAGGCACCTGAAGTTAGGCTGGCCTGGTGGGGAGGGGCAGGCAAACACAGCCACTGCTTATACCTCAGTGACAAGAGAAGGCAGGAGAGGGCGGAGTTCCCTCGCCAGCATGCTTTGGAGGAAATGTGGCCAACAGGGAAGGGGGCTGGGACCTGTACTGTAACCCGTGTGGAGGAAGCCAGGGCCATGACAGGACAGAGAGGCAGGAGGAGGTCCCAAGCCCAGAACCCTGAGAGCCCTGATCAAGAAGAAGGAAAAACAAGGGAGACTGAGGGCAGCAAACACACAACATCAGAGATGGCTTCAATGGACATTAAGAGATATCTTCAGGACCTTGTAGATGAGCTCAAAACTGAAATATTAAATCAGGTAAAGTAAAATAGGAGTAGAGTAATAAAAGAAATGCTCTCAGGAAGCATCTCTCAGGATCATACAGACAGAAGAAGGGAGGAACACAAAAAAAGGAGAGAAACATTCAATAAAGAATATAAAGAAAACATAGAAAACATGAAGCAGATTCAATGAGACTACCAGGAAATTAAAAACTCCTTAAAAGAAACTAAGGACAGACTATCAAAATATGAACACAAGTTTGCAATGTGTGACCATGAAAGGAAAGATCTCTTAAAAATAACAAGGAAACAGGCAGTAACAATACAAAGGCTAGAAGATGACAAGAGAATCTACAATTTAAGAATAAGAAATGTGAATGAAGAAGCAGGAATACATACAGACGAATTACAAAGGCTATTCACAGAAATAATTAAGGAAAACTTCCCAAGCATGGGAAAAGAAAATGACATTCGGTTATGTGAGGCATACAGAACTCCAGCCACCTACAACAAGACAGAGCTACATCCAGACATATAATAATCAAGATACCAGAAATTCAATATAAAAACAGAATATTAAAAGCCATCAGAGAAAAGAAACAGATTACCTATAAAGGTAAGCCCATCAGAATCACGGCTGACTTCTCAACACAGACCATCAGATCAAGAAGAGCTTGGAACAATGTGTTCCAAGCCCTGAAAGAAGATAACCTTCAGCCCAGATTGATGTACCCTGCAAAACTGTCACTAGAAATTAGTGGAGAAACAAGATGCTTCCATGACAAAGAGGAACCGGGGGAGTTTGTGACCACCAATCCAACCCTACAGAGAATACTGAAGGACATTCTAGAGAGAGAGAAAAAAAAATACCAGTGGCAGAAAGGCCTCAATGAGTGGGGCAGGCAGTAGAATGAAAGAGAAAACTAGACAAACAAAGGCAGAAAAATAGCATAGCAGAAATGAGGCAGAGAAGGATAACTAGAATCGCTAACATAGATGGCTTTGGTACACTATATTGTTAATAGTGTACCAGGATTTAAAACCCACATTACTCACACTACTCTGCTTAGATGTATTATATTCTGTTCCAGTCATTCTACCTGTCCTAGATTTGATGGCACAGACAGCAATCCCAAAAATAACAGGATATAGTACAGTAATCATCCTTAATATCCCTATTAACTTAATCTAAAGCTCTGTAAAACCTACAGTTTTACCATGATTGATTGTAACTGAATCTGGTTTGTTGGATCGCTGTTTTGTATTGATAGATTTTATTCAAAGCTGTTATGATTGATAGTATCAAGTCTGAGAGTATAGGCAACTGCACTTAAGATGACAAGATCCACTAGAATTTCCACTCTGGTTTGATTATTACCTGCCTTTGAAGTTTTATACTGTCTACAATGTTTTATTTTTACTAATATTGTTATTTACTGCTTTACTCAATTATACTGCTATATTCAATTATGCCTGATGATATAGATATTCTATTGAAGATAATAAGAAACAACACAGTAATCATTGTAGATCACCTTGTACTGTGGTTTTATATGACTTTTTGGTTTCATGTTTTTATAAGAATTTGTTGTGTTTTGTCTTGCTAAGTTTTGTTTTTTCCTCTCATACAGAAAGGATAGAAATACATGTAGAGATTCATGCATGTGTAGCTGTTTACACTCTCACTGTTTGACTATCTACTTTGTATGCTTTAATTTTGTAACTTGAACAACTATTTCTAAGAAGACAATATGTAGTTTATTAACTAGTGATTTCTTATTATTTATCTTTTTTATTGGAATTCTGTATTATCTCTACCCTTTACATGCTTTTGTTTCTCTTTAAATAAAAAAAATTTAAAAAAAAAACAGGATGAAGGGAGGCTAGAGTAATAAAAATGATCTAACACAGAAAAGCTTCTGCTTGTTGCAGAAACAAATCCAGTGCCTCACACGATCAACTTGGGATATAGACCTAAAAAGAAGGAGAAACCAATAAGCAGACAAAAAAAAAA